>OZJO01000327.1:0-15989 GCA_900406225.1 Acrobeloides nanus
AAATAGTTAACCTTGAAATTGACATCTATTAACAATTGTTGCGTATTTCCATCTTGTCGGCACATCTTTTCGAAACCGTCCGCAACACTCATTAAAACATCGATCATGAGTCTAGTTGGCACTCGATTCGAGTCATCATTAAAGGAATTTTATGAGGCACGGCGGTCAGCTTTTTGAAATCTTAAATTATGATATTTCTGATTTCGACCTCCGGGATCGAACCCTTGCCATTGGAGTGCAAAGCGAGAGCTTTACCACTTGGCTATCTCTTCCTATTTTTTTCCATTGTCGGCGGAAATGAGTTATATGCTCCCCGGACTTTTTTTCCTCTTTCGGTGAAACAAGCTATACGATTTTTTGGCTCATCTTGTAGTAGATTTCCATGAGACCCTATTTTTTAGGCCAAAATTTTTACCAACACTTTTCTCATATCAATCATGAAAAATTCCGTAACAAGGTCATCGAGGTCACACTCGTCAAAAACCGCTCATTTGGAGTGAAAAAATTGTTTTCTTATTGAGTTCTAGTCGGGTTTATTGTCAGTTATATTGCAATTAGTTGGGGGATATCCTTCAAGAGTTTTGGCAACAATACATAATTATGAAAAAGTTCATAAAAACGGATGATAATTATTGTATTTGACAGTTTTTCGACAAGGTCAAAAAAGTTCCTAAGTTCTTACACCGAGTTCATTTTAGTGATAAAGGACCAGTCCGGTGGGAAAAAAGTTGCCAATTTTTGTACATATTCGAAAAGTTGATGAAAAATGGAGCATTTTTAGTTTTTACGGTAAATTCTGAATCGTTGTAGTTTTTGAGAAAATTGCGTTTGAAGTTGGCGATTTTTGAAAGTTTGTGTATTCAACGAAAACATGCACCTGGATCGTGGCGGTAAACTCTTTCCCTGAATCAATAAAATCTGTATATTAAGAAGAAAATAATTCAAAATCCTTGAATATTTAGGAAAAAATAAACACTTTTATAACTCAACGAGGCGAAAAAATGATCAAATTCGTGTTTTTGGACTAAAAATACCCCTAGGCAAAATTTTTTTTATCGATTTTGGACACTGCAAAAAGAAATGGCTCCGCGCGGGATTGAACCCTCGACCTTATGCGTGCAGTTGGCGCCACTTCGCACTTTGCCATGGCATTTTTTTAAATCTCTGTGAACAATGTTGTACTTAAAATTTTTATTTGAAGCATTAAAATTTATAAAAAATAAAAAAAGTTATGACTAAAGTAATGTTGAACAAAAAAAGACCAGATTTAAACATGAAATACATTGTCATTTCCTTTGGTTTTATACTATAGAGGTTGTTTTTAAATTTTTTTTAAATACCAAAAGTTTTCGGTATAGTCGAAATTTTGTTTTGGCTACCACGGAACTTTTTATTGGTGTACATTGAAACGAAAAGAAACGTGGATCCTTATGTAACTTTTTGATGTATCCCTGCGTGGTTGTGTAGTGGGAAAATCAGGATTAACTAGTACTAATCCTGATTTTCCCGCCATACCTTAGTACTTAGGCATAAGCCTGAGACATAAGGCATAAGCCATACGACCACGCAGGGATGCATCAAAAAGCTATATAAGGATCCATGTTTCTTCTCGTTTCAATGTACACGTTGCCTGATTCAATAAAAAGTTTCGTGGTAGTCAAAACCAAATTTTCGACTATATCCCTGTTTGATTGATGTAAAAAAAATATTTTTGAAAAAAATTTCATAAACCTATTTTATGAATGTCCGTGGACCAGCCATATAAACACTTATTATTACAGGGTGACGCATAAAAGTGCATTTTTGGAATCCGAAAATTCATCTTTTTCTGTTCCTTGACCTTGATTCAGGGAATGAATTCGGTGTATTGAAGCGAAAATCGAACAAATTTCTATTTTCGCCCTGAAAAGCATCTACCCGGGGAAATTTTATGCGGAGAATCGATTGCGCACATTTTCTAAGCATGAAAAAATTATCTTGACCCTGATTCAGGGAATGTAGTTGGTGTACGGGTAAAAAAGAAAATTTTTTCAATTTCGCGTCAATACACCAACTCCATTTTCTGAATCAGGGTCAAGATAATTTTTTCATGCTTAGACAATGTGCGCAGTCGATTCCCCGCATAAAATTACCCCGGGTCATTTTTAGAAAAATAAATTTACGGGTCACATTTTTTCAAAAATCACACAAATCTACTTTTTATGCGCCACCCTATTGGAGGCAAAATATTATAAGCTCTGAGAAAAGAATATATAAATATCGAAATGGGATTGAAAATTTTTAAAAAGCACCAGAAACACACACAGAATGAGGACAGAATTTGACTGAATGAATATGAATAAAAATGTGGGACGTCACCAATTACAAATTTGAGAATTCCCGCCAGAGTAGGATTTCGCTTCAATACACAGACTTTTTTTTATAAAAAATTCTATTTTTGCATCGAAAAAGAAAGATGGCATTTTTTATAGCTCGACGAGACGAATAAAATAACACCAAAATTATCCAATTTGAACATTGTTTTGGGTTATTGAAACGAAAACATGAATCAGGTCTTTCGTTTCAATAACCCAAAACAATTTTCAAATTGGATAATTTTTATGTCATTTTATTCGTATCACAGAGTTATATAAAAATTGCTACAATGTTCATTGTATAAAAAATTTAAAAAATAGAATTTTCTGTAAAAAGTCTGTGTATTGAAACGAAATCCTGCAGGAATTTAAATTTTGAATTAATGACGTCCCACCTTTAAACAAATTGCACATAAGGTGAGAAAATGCCAGAAATACAACAAAAAAATAATTTGAAGTCATGCACAAAAATGAACAAGTATAGTCGAAATTTTGTTTTGGCTACCACGGAACTTTTTATTGAATCAGGCAACGTGTACATTGAAACGAAAAGAAACATGGATCGTTATATAACTTTTGGATGCATCCCTGCGTGGTCGTATGGTGGAAAAATCAAGATTAGTGCTAACTAATCCTGATTTTCCTGCCATACGACCACGCAGGATGCATCAAAAAGCTGTATAAGGATCCAGATTTCTTTTCTTTTCAATGTATACGTTGCCTGATTCAATGAAAAGTTCCGTTGTAGCAAAAACAAAATTTCGGAAATCAATCAAATGGCTCAGGTAGCTTCTCAGGGACTTTGATTTCTGCTAGCTCTTGGAGCAATGAAGCTGGACGGCTTTCATGAGAAATACGCCGAGCTGGTGCACCGGCGAAGTGACGCTTACAGCTGCTTTCGGATGGAACGTCTTCTTCGGGGATTACTGGAAGTCCAGTAACTTCTTCACTCCGTTTCCGAGAGACCATGCTGGTATTATCCGACTGGATAATGTTCTCGTCATTGCTTTGATTATCGTCTATTATGCTACTCTTTTCATCGTACCCGGTTAATGAAATCGAGTGCTTCCCGGCGCCGAAGCCGTAGCATTCATAACGATGCTCGCTCTTGAGAAAAGTCACAGCGTCCTAAATTTTCACAATTTGAAAAAATTTTAAATGAGAAAAAAAAGTTGCTATTTTTGTTGATATTCGGAAAATTCATGAAAAATTGAGCATGTTTTGTTTTTACGGCATGTTCTGAATCGTTGTAGTTTTCGAGATAATTGCGTTTGGAATTTTGAATTTGTTACAAGCTCTTCATTGTAATACACAAAATTTTTTGAATTTTTAATCGATTTTTTCAATTTTCATAACATGAACATTGTAGCAATTATTATAGCTAAATGAGACGAACAAAATGACACGAAAATTATCCAATTTGAAAATTGTTTTGGGTTATTGAAACGAAAACATGAATCAGAATTTTCGTTGCAATAACTGAAAACAATTTTCAAATTGGATAGTTTTGGTGTCATTTTGTTCGTCTCATTTAGCTATAAAAAATGCTACAATGTTCATTTTATGAAAATTTAAAAAATCGATTTAAAAATTCAAAAAAGTTTGTGTATTACAACGAAAAGTATGAGCAATTTCAAACACAATTTTCTCGAAAACTACAACGATTCAGAAGATGCCGTAAAAACAAAAAATGCTCCATTTTTCATGAACTTTCCGAATTTCAACAAAAATTGGGCAACTTTTTTCACCCACTGGACTGGTCATTTTTAAGAATAAATTCATACTTGTAATGTGTCGGGTAACGGTTGGTCTCTAGTCTCGGGTAGTAGTAAGACTAGTGCTCCAGCGAATAGCGAGAAAGTTGCAAAGATTATCATCGGTACAATGGCCAACGTTACGTCGGATAGGATGGCTATATAGGAAGAAACACCCGAACCAAAACGAGCAATCTAAATATAAGTTTGTTGCAGTTGGTATCTAACTTCAAGGCTGAAATTAGCAATGAACCATTCAGTTACCACCATGGTGTAGTGGTAAAAGTGCGCTGCTGAGGAGTTCAGCATCACTGGATCGTTTCCATCTTGCGATGAAAAGATTTTGCAGAAACCAGTGATCGACCGTAGATCACAACAAAATCACATAGATTTAGTGTAGTTGTGAGCAAAAAAAGAAAAATTCTAAATTACCATAGAATTGAAGCCAACCGCAGAATTTCGTATAACCGTAGGATATAGCTCTGAAGTAAAAATGTACAAAATATTGAAAGCTCCTTGAATGAAAATCTTGCTACACAGCATGAAAAACAATGCCAACTAAAATGCAAAATTTTTGCTTATTCTACAAAAAAATTGAGAGCTCTTCCCCCCTGGGGAGACGCAATCAACAGGATTCCAAAAACTGATATATTTTTTAAAGTAATTAAATGGAAGAATATCCTCTAAAGGCCTAGGCTTAGGCTTAAGCTTAGGCGTAACTTTAGTCTTCGGCTTAGGCTTAAGGTTAGGATTAGGCCTAAGCTTAAGTCTAAGGTTAAGTCTAAGCTTAAGCCTAGGCTTAAGCTTAGGCCTAAGCCTAAGATTAAGCCTAAGCTTAATCCTAGGCTTAACCTTAGACTTAAGCCTAGGCCTAACCCCAAACCTAGGCCTAAGACTAAAGTTACGCCTAAGCTTAAGCCTAAACTTAAGCCTAAGCTTAGGTCTAAGCCTTTAGAGGATATTTTTCCATAAAATTACTTCAAAAAAGTATCAGTTTTTGGAATCCTGTTGATTGCGTCTCCCTAGGGAGAAGAGCTCCTAAATTTTTCCTTACCATTTGATTTTTGCTATTTATAGCTGCCATGGCAATGAAGATAAAGATTGCCGCACAAATCAGGGTAACCATTTGTGATCTAAAGTTTGAAAAAAAATTTTCTTGAGCTAAAATTTCTTGGGAATTGCCTTTTCCTGCCGAACCGCATCAAATAAACACAGCCTAGAAGTGTTGGTAGCTCAATGGCACCCGCTATGGCGTTATTGAGAAAGAAGTTTCCGCTGAACAAAACTCGACCCGGTGCTGATTGATCAGATAAGGCTAAAACGACACTTTTGCTCAATTTCTCAAGATTGATACAGATTGGTCCCAAAAAAAGTGATTTTTTGGGACTGGAATTTTATTTTTACTACTAAAAATGACTTCTCTAGGGAGGTAATTTTATGTAGAGAATCGTTTGTGCGCTTCCTCGACCCTGATTCAGGGAAATGGAGTTGGTTTATTGACACGAAAATCGAAAAAAATTTCTATTTTCGCCCGGAAAGCATCCATCTGAGGGTAATTTTATGCGGGGAAATCGATGCACACACAGATTTCCGGTCCCAAAAAATCACACAAATCCATTTTTTGGGGCCACTTTGTACTAACCAATAACAAGTCCATAATAGACCAACGCGGTGGCTATCCATACGACACAAATAACAATAGTTCGTAGACAAAGGACTCTGGATTTTAGTAGGTGGACTATATTTGCACTAAAATGAAATTTGTAAAAATAATACAGGGTGTATAAAAAACCGAACTTTGGGCGATTTTTTCATGTTTGAAAATGCTGACCCTGATTCAGGGAAATAGATGTATGTATTGAAGCGAAAATCGAAAAGTTTGGAAAATTTTCCCCCAAAATCATATTTCTGGGATAATTTCATGCGGGGAGTCGACTACACGCATTCCCGAATCTTGAAAATGCTTCCTTGATCCTGATTCAGGGAAATAAGATCGTGTATTGAAGCGAAAATCGAACATGTACTAATTTCGGCACTATTACGTTTTCAAGTAAGGGCGAAAAACTCAATCAGAAAAAAGTAATAATGCCTTAATTTCCCTGAATCAGGGAAACAATTTTCAAGCTTCGGAAATGCGCGCGATCGATTCCCCGCACAAAATTACCCCCTGGAAGATGATTTTGAGGAAGAAAACCAAATTTTTCGATTTTCGCTTCGATACACACTCTTATTTCCCTGAATCAGGGTCAGAGAAAACATGATTCCGTTTTTTATATATCCTGTAAAACTTTTTCTTACCGTTGATCTTGTCTCACCCATTTTCGTTGTTCGGCATGTTTCACCAGTTCCAAGTCACAAGGCAATGAAGACTTGTTGAAATGGCACAAGGTAAATGGAAATGGAGGGTCACTAAAACAATCATAACAAGTAGAAGAATGTTTTCCTACCGACAAGCTCTTCTTATATACCGTTCGGCCTCTTCCACGCGGTTATTTACGATTAGCCAGCGAGGGCTTTCCGGCAAAACACAGATGAGACAAATCGTAAGTGTATGGAGGCCGGCGGTGATCAACTGTATGAATTGCCAGGATTTGCAAAAATAGGCAATTAGCGCCAACATGGCGTAACCGACGGCCCACGGCGCTTGAAGCAAACTCCCGATCATGGCCCGATAGCGCGTACCTAAAATGTTACAATGGGATCTGCTCTGTTTTGAAACTTTGGAGCTACTACACAATGGGGGGGGCTTATGTTTACTACTACACAATAGGGAAGGGGCCACCCACCTAAAAAAATTTTCAAAATTTTTTCTGAAAATAACCCCTCTATGGGTAAAAACATGCAGGAAATTTGACATTTTCGAAGCGAAAAAACACTTCTCTGATTCAAGGAAGGCTTGTGTATTGAAGCGAAAAGTCGCAAAAATCACATTTTTGTGTAGTAGCTCCGAAACTTTTCTTTTTTCATACCCGTGATTTCCATGCAGAGAACATAAGCGGCGAGATCAGCGGCTTCGTTACAAACCGCACCACAAAAACGAATAAATAAAAACATGGGGAAATAGGTCGAGTAAGGGAGAATAAGGCCAAACATTGAAGACAAGATGCCGAATCCGATCACAGTTGGCTTACGACCAAATCTACAATTTCAAGTTACAGCATAAAAGAAGGCTCTAGGAAAAAGTGACACCAGGAAACTAACATCGATCGATTTTCTCAAAATTCAAAAAAGTTTGTGTATCACAACGAAAACATGTACACCAATTGAAAATTTCAATTTTCTCGAAAACTACAACGATTCATAGCACCCCGGGGTAAAAAAAACTCGAATTTTCACGAAAAAATTTTTCTGGGCTTTTTCGACATGGGGCCCTGAATCTGAAGGAATTTTTTGATTTTGACAATGGAGAAAATCGATCGGTGTCAGTTTTCCGGTGTCACTTTTTTCCTAGAGTCCATAAAAATCCCAAGATTTGAGTAATATATCCTACCTGTCCGAGGCAAAACCACCCAGTAAACAACCAAATAGAAAACCGAAAGAATAGAATAAATGCGCATGAGCCCGTTTAAAATTATCATCACAGACTAGATTCCATTCGGTCACGATTGTATTTTTCATCACCTAAAAATGGCATTCGAAAATCGAAACGACTTTTTGGGCACTATAACTTTCGCCACGCTAACTTTCGCTAGTAACTTTTGACATGATAACTTTCGCCACTTTCGTGTCAATAAACATATTTATTGCAAATCAGGCAACTCAATTATTCTGTCGCAGACAGTGAAATTCCATAGCACAATTTTTGAGTTGCCTGAGTTGCAATAAATATGTATATTGGCACGAATGTGGTGAAAGTTATAGTCATACTTGGGCAAGAGGGGGGGGGGATACTGTACCCCCTAATTCGTCGTATTGGGGAAAAAATTTAAGGAAAACAATTCATATTTCGGGGTCCAGTACCCCCCTCCCCCTGCGCATGTATGATTATAGTTTTTTTGGCAACGTGGCGAAAGTTATAGTGCCACTTTTTGACGCTCTTACATCATCGTCATACTCCCATTTCTGGCACTTTCTCAACGGAGCAGTTTCATTTTCAACCGCTTTTTGAGCTTCGTCCAATGACATGTGGCGGAGCTCTTCGTAGCGTTTTGCTCCGCGGTCATAATATTGGCACTAAAAATCTCCCTGTTTGATATAAGACCTTGTAAAAAACCTGGTCGTGAAAGTCAGGAACATCTCTCTGCGTATTCCCAGACTTGGGATAAACAATTGAATAGTTCATGGCTTGTCGATGACTCCATGAGTAGTTTCCATTTTGCGAATCATTTAGCCCAGGAACTTGGCACCAATGATCTGGTTGATACATCATATAAACAACACTAAAACATATTATTTTACTTAGTTAGATATAGTCGAAATTTTTTTTTGGCTACCACGAAACTTTTTATTGAATCAGGCAACGTGTACATTGAAGCGAAAAGAAACGTGGATCCTTATATAGCTTTTTTATGCATCCCTTCGTGGTTGTATGGCGGGAAAATCAGGATTAGTATTAACTAACTAACTAAAATAGCAGTTGTTGTTGTAGTCTGTAGTAGTAGTTAGTACTAATCCTGATTTTCCACCATACGACCACGCAGGGATGCATCAAAAAAGCTATATAAGAATTCATGTTTCTTTTCGTTTCAATGTACACATTGCCTGATTCAATAAAAAGTTCCGTGGTAGCCAAAAAAATTTCGACTATAAAACTAACCTTAAGTTAAACATGGAGTGAGGAATTTGTTGAAGACTGATCAACAAGTAGACCCATATTTGCCACCACGAACAACCACCGATAATATTAAGAATGCCTTCAAAATCGACAGGGTCGGTGTAATGGCGCTTCCGCTTCTCTTGCCGATATTTCTTTTGTATTTCCATGTGCTGCTCACGTATTTCCCTTGTACTGAAGGACTGTTTATGTCCAGGCGGGCTAAAAATATTTTTAGTACTACTCTCGGAAGAGGTCACCAAACACACAGGGTCCAGATTTTTTTCGAAAAACGTTCTATCTAGGGTAACTTCTGAACCCTTATATTTGGTCACTCCTTCCGAAGTAGTACCAAATATTTCAAGTGGTTTTTAGCTTTAGACAAAAACGATTGACTTACATATTGGTTGAAGCGGATGTAAAAATGGATGATTGGCTTTCTTTGAAAAACATAGACGATTTTGGTGTATACCCTTTGAAGTAGTCTCGCTTTTGTTCATCGGGGATATTCGTTGATAATGATGCAATGCCACTATCCGTTGCACACAACTAAAACATTTATAGTCCGTTTCAGCCCCAACTATAAAAAAGCTGGATCCAAAATTCAAAGTTTGAGATCAGCAACAGTCCGATCTGGCAAGTTAAGCAACGTTGGACCAACATTCAATTACCGACCTTAGGTTCAATCCCCGACCGCGTCAAAATGTTTTTGCACTAAAAGGCAAAAAATTTTTTCAGTGCAAAAACATTTTGATGTGGTCGGGGACTGAATATAAGATCGGTAATTTAATGTTGGCCCAACGTTGCTTAACTTGCCAAATCGGACGGGATGCTGACTTTGAATTTTGGGTCCAGCTTTTTTATAGTTTTGGAGCTGAAACGGACTATAATTGTTATTAAAAAAAAGCGAAAGTATACCCGAGGAAGTGCCGTTTCAGAATACGAATTCGAGATACGATTAGTATAGTCATCGTAATCGAAGTTCGTTAACGCCGGTTCACTATAAATTAACGGTGACGTATAAAAATAAGNAAGTATACCCGAGGAAGTGCCGTTTCAGAATACGAATTCGAGATACGATTAGTATAGTCATCGTAATCGAAGTTCGTCAACGCCGGTTCACTATAAATTAACGGTGACGTATAAAAATAAGGCACTGGCACAGCTGGCGATTCTTGATCAATATCGTTTTCACTCTTAAATTGAGCATAAAAATTTGAAAAGCAGTACTAAAATTACTTTCATGTAGGCACAATTTTTCAATGAATTAGGAGTTAATAAACACTTGGTCTCATCGTCGCCATCGCTGCTCATTGCGTACAAAGAATAATTTTTTAACAAACATTCAGGAACCTTAAAAGCTCTAATCAACACCTACTATTATTCTCAACTCGTTTTTTAAAATTTTATGAATGATAGAAGAAGCATAGGGAATATGAAATGAAACCTAACTGGTTAAACGACCGCGAGCTTTCTCTCGAAGAGATGCTTTGAATTGAACGAGAAAAGCGGATTGGCAACAAGCCAAGACAATTAAACGAAAGTTTTCGTTTCAAATTCAATTGATTTTGAAATTCTTTTCAAATTCATATTGTATCTGGCTTAAAGGACCAGTCCAGTTTTGAACAAATTTTTGTTATAAGAAAGTTCATGTGTCGATCATGTTTTGCAAAAAAAACTTTCTATTTTTGCTAGAAAAAATGCGATTTTTTGTTTCAAAACCATTTTTTCACCCAAATGAGAAACTTTTTTCCCTCAAAAATCAACGTCAAAAAAACCGCACCGTTCAGTGGATCTGGCTACACTTGTCGCAACAGAATAATAAAACATGTCATAACCTTTTTACATGACAATAAATAATCATACTAGCAAAATTATGTAAACTAAACCAAGCTTTATTTACGGGCACTAGGCTCGCATCAAATAATAAGAGATAAACAAGTCAAAAACACATAATACCATAAACAAGAACATGAACAAGTCAAAAACACATAATACCATAAACAAGAACCATAAAATGAGATCAAAGTATAATAAATTACAAAAGTTTCCAATTGATCGGTTGCTTCTTGAGCTTGATCAAAGACTCGTTGACCTTGGAAAAGCATTTACATCCTTGGAACAAATGATAGCTCAACGGAGATGGATGTGCACTCTATAAAAGTTCGTTTCAGCCCCAACTATAAAAAAGATGGACCCTAAGTTAGTATCCCGTCTGACAAGTTAAGCAATATTGGGCCAACGTTGTAGGTTCAACTCCATCCGTTTCCTTGTGTCCAAATTCATTAAAAATTTTGCATATGGATATTTTTATGTGAGAAAAACGTTGGTAAAGTTATTTTTTCAAAAAACCTTATGAAAACATGATTTTTTAAACTTTTTCGAATAACACCTAATTTCGTAAAAAAGTTGTTAAAAATAACGTTTTCATAAGTTTTTTGAAAAAATAACGTGTTAAAAATACACATATGCAAAATTTTTTATCGAATTCGGACACAAGGGAGCGGATGGGGATTGAACTTACGATAGTTCATTCGACCCAACGTTGCTTAACTTGCCAGGTTGGGCGGGATGCCGACTTCGGATTTTGAATTTTGGGTTCAGCTTTTTTTAGTTGGAGCTGAAAAGATTTTAAGCATAATTGTCCAATAAAACACACCTTGATGACGACATGTTTCTTTTTATCGACAAGAGCCTCCTTCTTATGAGCAAAACCACCCCAAAGCAAGAAAACAATGCCTTCTCGTCGAGTGCTCAAAATCTTAATAGCCGCATCTGTGAACTTCTGCCAGCCAATACCACTATGCGAATTTGCCTTATGTGCTCTAAATACCATAGAATTGGTGGTATATAGAGTTAGGGAACCGATATCAATTTTCAAAAAATGGATCGGTCTTGGTTTCGACTTTTTTCGGGTTTTCAAACTTGCGGTTTTGTTCTTGCTCAATCGGTTTCGGTTTTGACTTTTTCCAGTTTTTTACACCAAAATTTTTTATCAGAAAATAGTCTATTTTAAATGATCTAGATATTACGTTAAAAAATGTTTTTTGTAGCGTTTTTTAAAGAAATTCAATGGAAAAATATGAAAATTCCCAAATTTTCACTCAAAATGAGCAAAAAAATTTCTTTCGGTTTTTTGTCGATCGGTTTCGACTTTTTTGTTTTTTCAAAAGTGTCGTTAAATTTTTGACGAATTTTTCGATTTCGGTTTTCTAACTCTAGTATATATATAAAAACACTAACTCGACAGTGAGCGTAGCATTGAGCATAAAAACTCCTTGCTTAGCCCATTCTTCTAAACAACCATGATTCGGGATGTTGAAATCCGGATACTCACTCTTCAACTCTTTGTAAATGTTAATCAACGATGGCGGCGGTGGAACACCTTTCTGCACAGAAAAACATAAGCCGTGGGCCTAAATAGATTGTATACATACAATTTTTGGTGGGACAAATTCAAACTTGGGACAATTTTGGTGAAATTTTTTAGTCAAAGCAAAAAACCAACGCCGCAGGCGAACAATTTTTTGAAAACTGCTTATTTTTAAGCTGAAAATGATCAGAAAATATAGCTTTTTGATTAAAAAATGGCAAATTTTGGCCATTTTTGTTGAAAAAATAGGAAATTTTGTACAATTTTGATTAAAAATCATAATGGGCATGGTTAAAATCGATATTTTTATCCAAAAATGAGTCAAAAATCGATTTTTTGGCTCAAAAAATAAATCTAGAAATGGTCATCTATAAAGGATATTTTCATGCGCGCAATCGATTTCTCGCATGAAAATGCCTTTTATAGGTGATTTTTGAAAAAAAAATTTGAAAAATTTTCGCCAAAAAAACGCAAAAGTACGATTTTTTGGCTCATCCTATAGAATTATATGCCCAACACGGGGAAGACAAAAATGCGATAATTTTACCTGCCGATCGTTATGATAAGGATCCTGTCCCAATACTACAACTTTGACCTTATTAAACGGTGTCAAATTAAAAGCATTGAAAATCAAGTCACGCGGTGGAAAAACCTTGACACCCTAAAAAATTTCCCATTTTGAATACCTTGTGTCGAAAATCCAAAATCTTACCTTTTTTTCTTCGGCTTCCAAGACTTTGAACACATTCTGAACGTAAGGCTGTTTAAATTCACCCATAAGAGCTGACTTCCATCCAGGCTCTTTGAGTGTTGAAATCAACTTCGCACCATATGAAGCCTCAGGCAGACCAGGAATCGATCGTATTGTCGGAGGAGCGTTTTCCTTGCTTAAATCTGGAGTAGTATTCACGTCAAGTTTTGCTTTCTTGACCAGTTCGACTTTCTTATCTTCCTGATTAGCAACATTCTGCACATTATTCGACAAAACCGGATCATTATTTTCCGAATCAGACGTCTCTGTTAACGCTCGCTTGCGAGCACCACGCAAGAACATATCCGGAA
The DNA here is from genome assembly GCA_900406225.1 of Acrobeloides nanus. NCBI lineage: Eukaryota > Metazoa > Nematoda > Chromadorea > Rhabditida > Cephalobidae > Acrobeloides > Acrobeloides nanus. The sequence goes on from OZJO01000327.1 coordinate 13,297, forward strand.
TTTTAACATTCTTGGCGTTATTAGCTGCCATAACTCTTAACATAAATTCTGCTAATACCTACATCAATTGACTTATTAAAAAAAACGAGCCAAAGTGGCACTAGGCCATCCCTTATGATCGATCCTTACTGGTCTTTCCTTAAACGGTCACCCGTCAGTTTATCCATCACAGAAATATTTTCATGAAAAGTGATGTTCTACAAAGTAGCTATTGAGATCACAACAAACAACTTTGTAGAACATCACTTTTTGTGAAAAAATGTAGAATGACCGGGTAAGGGATAATCGTTAAGGATAGTCAGTAACGGTAAGGGGTTACTCACAAATTACGTTTCCTGGAGGGGGGTCGGATATTTTCTAACGAAATCTAACGGGGGTTCAGCCAAATCTAACGGTTGCAAAAGAGGGGAGGGATCCTAAAATCGAGGTTTTTGGCAAACGTAATTTGTGAATGATCCCTAAGGGTAAGGAATGACCTAGTGCCGCCAAAGCTGGCATTCGACCGGCTTTGGCTCGTCCACATCACAAAACAAACTACTTCAAACACAATACTTACTTGAGATAATACTTCTTACTGAAAGTTGATCTAAAATGTTTTGTTTACAAAATAATAAAAAATGCGCAAAATTGCTAAATTTCCATAAAAATGCAAATTTGACGTAAAAACGGAAAGAGATTTTATTAAAACTGTAAATTTTGCGCAAAAATTATGCGTAATTTTGCGCTAACGGCGATATTTTGCACAAAACTTGTTGGAGCAAGTTGGTGAAAATTCGAACCAGGGGGTTGTCGCCACTTAACGTTGACTAAACTCAGCAAAAAAGTTTTCTATTTTCTTCCGAAAATTACCCATTTAGGGGTAATTTTATGCAAAAAATCGATTGTGCACACTCATGCAACCTGAAAACCGCAGAAAAATGGTGAAAATTCGATTTTCTCAAAAAATGAACAAATGGCTCTAGTGCAGTTTGCGCGTCCAATAAAAATTTGGTACTTATGCACTATCGGGGAGGGGGATTCCGCATAAATTTATGCAGAATCTCCCCTCCCCGATAGTGCATAAGTACCAAATTTTGATTGGACACGTAAATGTTCATTGGACGCGCAGACTGCACTAGAGCCAAACAAATATCCCCATATGCATCCCTGCGTGGTCGTTTTTGGTGGGAAAATTAACAGGATTCTCCCGCTAAAATACGACCACGCAGAAAAAACTATATAAAATCGTTGCTTTCATGCTGCATGAATCATGCAACTTCACCGATCGGCAAGGGTACATTTCCCAAGTTAGCCTCAAGGCATATTTTTTCGGGGCTATTTGCCCCGTGGGTATGTTTTTTGTACCCACGGGGCAATTAGCCCCGAAAAAACATGCCTTGAGGCTAACTTGGGAAATGTCTCCTTGCCCACCGATCATTGTTCGGTCGAAAATGGCTATCAATGAATTACAAGATTTCCGCTTGAACGATCTCAAAAAAAAGTTTGGAGCTACTACACAATAGGGGAAACCAGAACGACATCCCTGGGCTAGCCTCCTAAATTTTCTTAGCCACCTAAAGCCATAAGTGTTTTAGCCATCTGGTTTGAATTTGAGATGGCTGAACACTTAAACTTCGAGGCTGAACACTAAATTTCGAGGAGTGGCTAAAGATGTCAGGTGGCGGTACTAGAACTTTTGGCAACGCAAAACGAGCTTTTGGCAACGCTAAAAGTTTAAAAAAAAGTGGCGTTGCCAAAAGCTCGGAGTACCAAAAAAGTCGCGTTGCCAAAAGCTCTAGTATCTAGGTGGCTAGCCTAAAAATTATTTTTAGCCATCTGAAACGAGGTGGCTAGCCAGCTGATTTGATGACATGAGGCTAGTCACCTAAATTGAGGTGGCTAGCCACCTTCCCGAGTGTAGGAAGTCATAAAAGGGAATTTTGAATGCAACCAATTACTTGGTCGTATGGTGTAGTGGTCTAAGGCGCTTGGCGAACGCCAAAGGTCCGGGTTCGATCCCCACAGGGGCAAAAAGCTGTATCCTTAAGTATCATGGTACGATATCAAGTTGTATATCATGGATCTCTCATCGTCCCCCCTACAATAATTGTTCTAGCGTCTTGTGTTTAAGACAAAGTTGAAAAATTCCTCAACCCTCCAAAACTGACCGAAGACTGAAAAAACAATGTGTCTAGTTATTTTTATAATTCACATGTTTATACAAAAATAATTTCACTATCACTATATTCGTCCAATGGCTTATCGATTATTAATTCTAAATCGTCTGTAGATTGTGTTTGATGATGCTTCAGAAAACCGTTGTTATTATGGCAGAAAGTATTGTTATTTCCATTTTGCTTGATCATTTCTAATGGCACATTTAATGTGTTGTTATTATTTTTTGATTTTTCTTTTTCTAGCTGCGTCAATCTTGTCTTCAGATAAGATTGAAGGGAATCATCAGAAATGCTCTACAAATCAAGTATATTTGGAAAACACACAAGATAACTTTTTTACATGAACAAAAGCGGTAGCGAAGTCGTTGATACTCAAATGACGCACTTCATTAACAAGAGTGCCGCGGCGGCGAGCTCGTCTAGATATCCATCTACGACGAGCTATCTGTCTCCATACAGCAAATTTATCATGGTCTGGTAGGCTAACAGTTAATTTACAGCAACCATATATCGTTATCAATTCTTTTCTGAATCAAC
>OZJO01000328.1:0-15661 GCA_900406225.1 Acrobeloides nanus
AAGGAATATTGATTTGTTATAGCGCTATAACAAATCAATATTCCTTGGCGAGGACTTTTGCCCCCCCCCCCTTGTATATAGATATTCGAATATTTGACGCATTGAAAATCAGTTTCGAAATAATCCTCATCGAATGATTGATGTTGCCTTTTTTAACACAAAAACATACACATTTTCATGAATTTTCGATGAACCAAATTCATTTCCTAAAAACTTTTTTGATGTACACATTTATTAGAAAACTGCCATAACTTCTTTCAGAAAACATCCAAAATGGGCTATTTTCTCAAGCTCAACCAGGCATAATTAATTTGGGTAAACTATTTTAGAAATAATTTATGTTTGGTTGTTGAATTCGTGTGAAAAATTCAAAACATATTTCATTTCTAGTTCGGTTGTGGTCTCTAGTAAAAGTTTTTGAACCATGACGATTTTTTCGGGCATGATGGATATTCGAAAAATTTTCTAAAAGTTAGGTTAGCGTAAAGATATCTTAAAAAAGAGTCATAAGGTTTTATGAAGCATGATAGATTATAAGTCTAAGCCTAGACTCAAATTTCCATATTCCGAATTTGAAATGCTCCAATAAATGTCATCTCGCGCGAATGTTTTTTTTACATGTTAAGAAAACATGGAACAAGAAATTCTACTTCCTATAAAAATTATTTCCTATGCTCATTTTTACATAAAATATATGTCAACACGAACGGCATATTAAGTACTTGATTTGCATTTTCGATCATTTTCACGTAAAAAATGTATAGATGAGCAAATTTGCTTTTATGATCAACTCGTGCAATTCGTGACTTAGGCATGTAAAATCGATTTTTTCTCATTTTTGGCAGGAAGTTGTTGGGCATACTTTACTTGTTATAAATATGTTTTTGGTTTGGGTGTCTGAAGCTTGTTACTCATCTTGTACAATAAAACGTCATATTTTTCCATATATGCTGATTTTACACTATAATATCATTTTTCGCGAGATTTTATTCGGATTATTTTTCCTCGAGATGAAAAAAGGAAACCCAGTGATTAAGTCTCATAGCTTTAGTTGAAATGTCAGAGTTATAGGATACCTAATAAGAGGTTGTTCGGGTTTCCTTTTTCTTACATCACAGCCAGTGTTTAGTTTCCGAGAAAGGAATTTTTATATGCCCTCTTGATTTTAGATTTTTTGCCGGATTTTTGTTTATTTAACAAAGATATCTAATGGCAAAAATGAAGTTTGACGTCATATGAGGTTTGATGACCATGCGTAGTAAAAAAACTGAATTTTTGTGATTTTTCGAAATTTTTCCAGTCTGTTTCACGAGAGTAAGGAAAAAAGTTGGCACTACATATTACAGTGGCCAAGGAAGCTCCATCGTCCGATCTGGCAAGTTAAGCAACGTTGGGCTCATCAGTTCAAAAGTGGGACTGGTCCTGTTAATGGGTTTTTATCGTCGATCATAGGATGGATATAAAATGGAAATTTTCTGCTTGGATTATCGACCAAAAAACACCTCTTGACGATCCAATTAGCTCGCTAAGTCATTTTGTTTTCTCGAGTCGAGTTTGACGAATTCCAATTTTTCACGAGGCTTAAATTTATATGCCCTTCTTTAATTGAGTCTTCATCCTTGGATTTAGCTTCTTTTTGCAACTCTAATTTACAGGGTAGGCCAAAAAAAGTGGCTTTTTTAAATTTTTCTGGGAATTTATTTTTCGAAAATGACCCCTCTAGGGATAATTTTATTCGATTGCGGGCTTTCCCAGAACGTGAAAACGCTTCACTGAACCTGATTCATGAAAAATTTGGTTTTAAAGCAAAACTGGTTATTTGTGAAAATTGTCATTTTCTTTATCAGGGAATCATTTTTATGCTTCGAAAACGTGTGCAATCGATTTCTCGCATAAAATTACCCATGGAAGAGTGATTTCTAGATAAAAAAACAAAAATAACCAGTTTCGCTTCAAAACCATTTCTCCCTGAATCAGGGTCAGGGAAGCATTTTCATGCTCCGAGAATATGCGTAATCGATTCCCTGCATAAAATTACCCCTGGAGGGTTCATTTTTAGAAAAATAAATTTCCAGAAAAACAAAAAAGCCACTTTTTTGGCCCACCCTGTATAATTATAGACGAGAGAACACAATCGAACCTTCCATCTTCTTTAGACATTTCCAGTCTCGATGGAATTCATCAATGATACATTAACTATTGTTAATCCCAAGTATAGGCTTTTTTGCAAATTTATTTTACATTTGTCAAAGTGCTTTCTTAGAGCGATTAAAAGGAGGTTTCGAACAAGTTCCATTTGACAGCTGTTTGTTTTCGAAATAGGCTATAAATAATAGGATTTTTGACATATGTTTTTGCATTGGAAATTTGAGAAGTTTGGCTAATAAAAAAGTTTAACTATATGGGCTCCAGGTTTGTGAGATTACATTCCGTTTCGTTAAAGGACCAGTCCTTTTTGGGTTATTGAAGCGAAAACATGAATCAGGTTTTCGTTTCAATAACTCGGAAAAAAACTCATATGTAAAAATTATATATTCGGAAAGTTCATGAAAAATGGAGCATTTTTTGTTTTTACGGCATGTTCTGAATCGTTGTAGTTTTTGAGATAATTGTGTTTGAAATTTGAATTTGCGTCCATGTTTTCGTTGTAATACACAAACTTTTTTGAATTTTTAATCGTTTTTTTTAAATCTTCTTAAAATGAACGTTGTATCTATTTTTTAAACTAAATGAGACGAACAAAATGACACCAAAATTATCCAATTTGAAAATTGTTTTGGGTTATTCAAACGAAAACATGAATCAGAATTTTCGTTTCAATAAACCAAAACATTTTATCGAGTTTTACTCTCTGCAAGTTGACTCACCACGAAATTGTTCTATTTTTGTACGTCATCATAATCCTTGTTTAAAGAATGATTCTCGGTTTGTTAAAATATTAGAAATTTTTAGAGGCTTGTTAAATTGAGGCAATTTGAGAAAAAGTTCGTGTCATTTTCTGTCAAGCTTGTCTAGGAAAAGTTTCTTTGAGATTGGTGCAATTAAATTTTCATAGAAGAATTTTTCCGAAATTTTTTAGTAATAACATAAGGAAACATAACCAAGGCTATTTTTTCGAGGTTTCCAAGAAAATTTGGAGCTAATACACAATATTGGGGGTGGGGGAAGGGCCACCCACGTGAAAATTTTTTCTGGAAACTAATTTTGATTTCGTCATCAAATTCTACAATCTGAGAAACCAATTTTTATAATCTAGTCTAATATCAAATTACTTACTAGTCTAATATCTAATTATCAAATCAATTTTTCGTAGTATTGGCTAAGGCACCATTTATACTTCCGTCGCGACGGTGCTTTTTGTGTCGCGCGACAGACTTGTCTCTCGAGTGACTTGTCGCGCGATAGTACTTAGCATGAAAAGACGTTTCTCCATCAACAAGCCTCGGTGATGCAGTGACAAAGCAACAGCTTATTGGTCACAAGGTCGCGGGTTCGAATCCCGCTTAGAGTCAAATTTTTTGCCGCTCGGTCTTGTGTCGCGTCGCATGGTCAGCACTTGCGATGTCGCAGGCTGTCGCGCGACAGTAACTATAAACGACATTGGAAAAATTGTTCGCACTATAAACGTGATTGCTCTGCGACGTGTCGCGACGGAAGTATAAATCCTGCTTAAGCTCATGGCCCATTTTATTCATTTTTTCCAAACGATGCCCTTTCGTTGGGTTCCCCTTTTTCTAAGCCGAGATCTGTTTATTGGGTCTCGTCTGGACTAATAATCGCATAGGCATCGTTTGGGAAAAATGAACATTGTCCAATTCTAAAAAAACATGCAAAAGTTTCAATGATCACTTCGCTTGAGGAGTCCTAGGGGGTCGTGACGAAGCGGAGACCTTCGTTTCCCCTCCTATGGGGGGTACTATGAAAATTATGAATCAGCTTCTATCTTTTCATTATAAACATTATAAACAAAAATCAATCTATTATTCTACACTTATATTATCAAAACAAATCAAATTAACAAGAGAAGAAAAAGATTCCATGAGGCTTTTATTTCATGCTTTACATGTTTTAGTATGTTATCATTCGTCATTTAGCTTTTTATCGATTCAATAAATGCATTATCGAAAAAATCTACAAAATGTGGATATCAACTTAAGCTTGAACGTTTTTGCTTTTTGTTTACTTTGTGGAATAAGAATTGTACAGGAAAGCCAATAATTCCTAAGCTTAAGTCTTTTTGAAAACCCAATTAATTCCTGATATCAAGCTTGAATAAAAATAGCTTTTGGATAAGTTCTGGGAATCGTTTAATTTTGTTGCGCGTTACATTTTCTGATTAGTTTACACCTGCTCGATTAGGGAAATTCTTTTTACCTATCGCAAATCTGATCGTTTGATTTTTGATCTTATTAACAATAAGATAGCAATCGTTTGAGCCATCGATGTCGAAAAATGTACCTTTAACGTGCCCCAAATCTTGATATATGCTTGAATGAGGACATTCGATTTTCGAAGGGGACCCGGATGTGGTAGTATAGAGGGTCGTTTGATGTTTCTAAACTTGACATTTCGAAACGTTTTTATATGTTTTTGAGGAGGATCTCTCCAGAAATACAAAGCCAATTCTGATAGTTTTTGATCCGCACACCCTATGTTGAGCATTCCTTGTTGGAGAATTGTTTCTCTATAATAAGATTATTGAACTCAAAGGTTTCTTCCAATTAGCTTTTCTATGTCTTTGTTATAAAATACAGGGTGGCGCACAAAAAGCCGAACACTTTTTTTTATTTCTGGTGGTAAACCTTCCTCCCAGGTAAACATCCACCAGTGTGCCCAACCCCCAACGCCAGAGACCAGCAATCCTAGGGGGAATAAGGGACTTTGACCCGGCGCAAGTGCTATGCTGAGTGGGAGCTCAACCCCTGAGTTTCATTTACCGAGGCGAGGCATACCTCGGCAAACTCGAAGCGTCGGCAGCCGAAGTCGAACCAGGGACGGTTCGATCCGGGGTCTGCTGTGTTACTACTGCGCCACCTCGGCTTCAAAAAAGATTTTAAATTTTTTGAGGAATTTTTCAATTTTTTCAGGCACCAGGCATTTTTACCTGATTCTTTCAGGCATCAAGCAGTTTTTTAAAGTGTCTGGTTTTTTGTGCGCCACCCTGTAATCTCTAACAAATCTTCTCATCTGCAATAATTTTATGGGGTATGAGTTCACAAATGAATTGAGAACTCATGCACCATAAAATGAATTTTCATACCAGCTCAGATTGTGTCCAATTAAAATTTTGCACAAGTTATTTTCAACTTATGCTATAACCTACACAATTTTAAAATTCTTTATGCTTGACCATTACTTTTTGCTCTCTATTTATTTTGCAGAAGTAAGAATTGCGTAGAAAAGTAAAAAATTTCTAAGATTAAGCCTAAGCTTAAATCTTTTTGAAAACTCCATTACCTCCTAATGTCAAGTTTGAATATAAAATAAAAATACCTTTTGGCTAAGTTCTGGAAATCTATTAATTTTGTTTTTAAATAGCTTTGTATTTTCTTATTAGTTTACACCTGCTCAATTAGGGAAATTCTTGTTGCCTATCATATGTAAATCTGATCGTTTGACTTTTGATTTATTAATTGTCATTTCGAAACGTTTGTTTATGTTTTCGAAGAGAATATCACCGAAAATACACAGCCAATCCTGATAGCTTTGGTATCGTTAGAAAGCTGAATTTCGTAGCAATCGAATGACACCAAATTCATGTCATAGCTCAAAAATTTTTTGAAATAAGTAATTTGTAAAATGATAAAAGGCTTAGGATAAAGCATAAGCTAAGGCATAGGCTAAGAGTAAGGCATAAGCTAAGTCATACATAGGTATAGGCTTAGGCTAAGAATTAGCCTACGTCTTAGCCTAAGCTAAGTCATCAGTATATGCTTAGCAGGGATGTATCGAGTTTTATCGAGTTTGGCTACGTATCTAAAAAAACACACATTCAATTCATAAAGTGTATAGCTCATTTGGAAGCCTGGGAATTGTGGATTTAAATGAACTTTAGTTGACTTAATTCTGATTTAAAATTGTAAAGTTATAGCCTCAAACTCGATCGAAACTCGATAATCAAACTCGAAAAAACCCGATCGAGTTTGAGGCTATAACTTTACAATTTTAAATCGGAATCAAGTCAACTAAAGTTCATTTAAATCTACAATTCCCAGGCTTCCAAATGAGCTATTAACTTTATGAATTGAATGTGTGTTTTCTTAGATACGTAGCCAAACTCGATACATTCCTGATGCTTAGGCAACTATAAAACAACTAGTTTTCGTCTTAACTCAAAGATTTCAGCAAAATTTTCGTCGCAAATCGAAATTTTTTGAGCGTTTAAAGTTAAAAATGAGTTTAAAAATAGCTTTTGGCTAATCTAAAAATCTATTAATTTGTTTATAAATAGTTTTGTATTTTCTTATTAGTTTACACCTGCTCCATTAGAGAAATTATTTTTGCCTATCATATATAAAGCTGATCATTTGACTTTTGATTTATTTGAATGTTGTTTGATGTTTCGAAAGTTGACATTTCGAAACTTTTATATGTTTTTGAGGATTTCTTCAGAAATACAAGGCCAATACTGATAGTTTTGGTGTCGTTAGAATGCTGGATTTCGTAGCAATCGAATGACACCAAATTCATGCCATAACTCTTTCTGGTTGCGGAGTTATTACATAATTAGTACAAAAATGTCCGTTTTTTCGACATTTTTTTATACCAATTATGCAATATCTCCGCAACCAGAAAGAGTTATAGCAAGAATTTGGTGTCATTCGATTGCTACGAAATCCAGCTTTCTAGCGACACCAAAACTATCAGGAATGGTTTTGTATTGCTGGAGAGATCCTCAAAAGCATAAAAAACGTTTCGCAATGTCAAATTTCGAAACATCCAACGACCTTTATTAACAATAAGATAATAGTAAGTAAAAATGAGATTTTTGCGAATTTGTTCATGAATTTGGGAAACGAAAATTTTTTTCCTTAAAAAAACTCCTCTATGGGTATTTTTATGCGGGGACACATTTCAGAATCCATTGCGCACATTTCAGAAGCTTGAAAGTTCGCTTGCGATAGCCAAGTGGATCATATAGTCCGTTTCAGCTCCGACTATAAAAAAAGTTGGTTTTTGTCCTAACACAAAAATTTCAACAAAATTTTCATCGAAAATCGAAATTTTTTGAGTGTTTTAAGTTAAAAATGAATTTTTTCAACAAAAAAAACATTTGCGCGCCTGTCGGCGCGAAAATCAGAGTGATTTTGGAATTTTTTGAAAAATTCGAAAAAATGCCTTGGTCTCCCCTTATGTTTTTCCCAAAATTTTTGAAAAAAAACACAAGGGGACCAAGGCAAATTTTTGAAATTTTTCTAGGACTTCCCCCCTCCAATCGAAACCCATTTTGCGCCGCTGGTCCTATCCATTTGACCATGGATGTCAATGACGTTGGCAGACTTTGTTCTTTGCTTCAGACTGTTTGAATTTTTTGATTAAAAAAGATTTTTTTATGTATAAGAATCCCACGTACAGGGTGAGTCAAAAGTAGGAGTCGCAAATACGCCAACGTAATGACAGATTTGTACGTCAATTGGATTGACGGAATTGACTTAAATTGACAGACAGGGTACGTCAATACGTTGACGTACGTTCGTCAATACGTTGGAAGTGGTTCCCCTCCCCCTTTAAGGGTTGCGGATTCTTGTAAAGCTCGAAATTTTGAGTTTTTTGAAGAAAAAAATATTGGAAAAGCTTTTAAAATGGCCGAGATATCCTAAAAAAACCGATGGTAGATGATTTTTGACTCACCCTGTACATATTGACGCACAAATTTAAAAGTGAAGCCATATGAGTAGTTAGATGATTTTGAGAAACCATATTTTTGTCTATAGACATTAGGGATCAAAGTCTCTTACTTCTTTATATAAGAAGAAGATAATGATATTTTGGATTAAAATTGTAAAAATATAAGACTATGCCCAGTGCCTTAGTCAGGTTTTTTTCTCTGGGGGAGGGAGAAGTATGAACAAAAAGAAAAAGGTATAAGAGGACCATTAAGAAAATTTTTTCATTTTCCGTCTTTGGAGAGGGGGATATGTTCCCTTCGTTCCACTTTATCTACGAGACATTGACTATGCCTTCCTAATTTAGGATAAATCTTATCATAATAGTCTGCATACTTGAGCAGGGAGGGTCCAGAAATGGACCCTCCACCGCAAAAGATGCATATTTTCTCCTCTACTCCCTCAAAAATCTTTCGAATTGTTGTTAAAAATGGTTGAAAACGATTCTTTGCGACTTTTTTGTCGTCAACTAGGGGGAAATTTTGCAAAGTTGCCTCTTTTCAGTTTTCCCCCAGTAGCAAAAGTTATAGTCGAAATTTTTTTTGGCTACCACGGAATTTTTTATTGAATCAGACAACGTGTACATTGAAACGAAAAGAAACGTGGATTCTTATATAGCTTTTTTGATGCATCCCTGCGTGGTAGTATGGCGGGAAAATCAGGATTAGTTAGTACTATAGTAGTAGTAGTCTGTAGTTGTAGTTATAATCTGTAATTGTAGTCTGTAGTAGTAGTCTGTAGTAATAGTATTCTGTAGTTGTAGTCTATAGTAGTAGTCTGTAGTAGTAGCTAGTGCTAATTCTGAGTACTACTAACTACAGACTACTACTACTAACCACTACCTGATTTTCCTGCCATACGACCACGCAGGGATGCATCAAAAAAGCTATATAAGGATCCACGTTTCTTTTTTTCGTTTCAATATGCACGTTCTCTGATTCAATAAAAAAATGGTAGCCAAAACAATTTCCTATAGCAAATTTTGAATATTTGTTTCTCTCCAAATTTTTGAAATTTGATCCAGTTTTACTCTTTGCAATTTGGCTCCACGAAGTTGATTTTTGATGTCATAATAATCCTTGTCTAAAGAATGAGTTCCGGGTGGCTAAAATGTTTTAGAAATTTTTTAGAGGCTTAGTAAATTGAGGCAATTTAAGAAAAAGTTCGTGTCATTTTCTGTCAAGCTTGAGTAGGAAAGATTCTTTGAAATTATTGCGATTTTTATATTTTTAGTAAAAACATAAGGAAGAGGGTCAAGGCTATTTTTTCGAGTTTTTCAAAAAAAATTTTTTTGGAAAAATCACATTGGTCCTCTTGGTGTTTTTTCGCACAAACACGAAATGTTTTTTGTTGAAAATCACTCTTTAACACTAAAATGCTGAATTTTTTTTGACAAAAAGAGAATTTGGCATGGTGAACATAATGCGCAAAAAATTTTTGAAAAAAACGTCTAGGGGATCTATAGGACTCTTTCGTTGTGTGTTATTCTTGAAAATTTTCATGGTTTTCTTGAAATTTGCATATATAGAATTGTTTTGAGACGCCGTTCACCCCACTTGTATGAAAGCTGATGATCCACCCTACAGTCACCCAAACATTAAAAAAATGCTTTCTTGACCCTGATTCAGGGAAGGGGGATATGTGTATTGAAACGAAAATGAAAAAAATTTCGAAATTTCGCAGGAAAACAGGTTTTCTAGGAGTTTTTCTAGGTGAGGAATCGATTGCGCGCATTCCCGCAGCTTGAAAATGCTTTCTTGACCTTGTGAATATGGATTTTTGAGAGTACAGTCTACCATAACTTTCGCCACGTTGCCAAAAAACTATAACTTTTGCCACATAACTTTCGCCACGTTCGTGTCAATATACATATTTATTGAAAATCAGGCTCAATTAGTCTGAAATTAAATATGTTTATTGAAACGAAAGTGGCGAAAGTTACGTGACGAAAGTTACATGGTAAAAGTTAGCGTGGCGAAAGTTATAGTGCCACAACCTACTAGCTTGCCAGTCTACTAGCTAGCCAGCATACGTGTTTGTCGCAAATAATTTTATGGTGCATGAGTTCACAAATGAATTGTACGTGAATTTTCGTACCAGCCCAGATTATGTCCAATTAAAATTTTGCACACCTTATTTTCCAACTACAACCTGCACAATTTTAAATTTGTTTATGCTTGACCACTATGTTTTTCTTTTGTTTATTTTGCAGAAATAAGAATTGTGCAGGAGAGCATAAGTTCCTAAGATTAAGCCTACGATTAAGTCTTTTTGAAAACCCCGCTACTTCCTGGTATATGAACTTGAATAAAAAACCCCGTTACTTCCTGATATCAAGCTTGAATTAAAAATAAAAGTAGCTTTTGGCTAAGTTCTGGGAAGCTTTTAATTTTGTCTATAAAAGCGCTTTGCATTTTCTTATTAGATTGTTCCATAAATTCATATCACCTTAAGTCCAATTCCGTCACGGCCTATACCAATTGATAGAGCTCGGCGAGAGAAGAAAAATGGCACCAAAATCATGGGTGTACTATTAAAGGAAAATTTTTTAGCCCATATCAAGTTTTAATGTAAGATTATAATGCAATTTTATCGCTTTATAAGAAGTTGCCCTCATTGCCGAGTGACTAAGACTCTCGGCTTATGTATTGCTTGCATCGGTTCGATTCCCTGCAAAAATCAATTTTTTCTGAAGCGATGGGGGCGTAACATTTATGGCGTATTTTCGAAAAAGCGAAAAAAATTTTTCAAAAAGGACCTTTCTAGGCCTAATCGATTGCGCGCATTATTAATGTGTGAAAACGCTTCCTTGACCCCGATTCAGGGGAAAAAGTTCGTTTTTTGAACCAAAAACTGCCATTTTCGATGTCTAGACGTCGTTTTCATGTGTTGAAAATGTGCGCATAAAATTACGCATGAATTGGTGCTTTCCAGGAAAAAACTCGACATTTTTTGCAAAAAGTGCAACAAACAAAAAATTGGCTCCGTTCGAACGAAGAAATAAAATATTGGAACAATGGTCTAGTATCAGAAAATCTTCGCTCCCCTCCGAGCGCGATAGCGTTCGGAGCAGCAGGACATATGTTAACCAAATGTTTCAGGGAGCTGTTTCAACGGACTTATTTCAACCGATTTGTTCCAATGGACATGTGTCAACCATGTGACATGTGAAAAATCGCCATAACTTTAACAGATCAACGTTTCATGCTTTCAAATTTGCGCCACTCAGGAGTCGGCGCAAATTTGGAGGCATGAAACATTGATCTGTTAAAGTTATGGCGATTTTTCGCATGTCACATGGTTGACACATGTCCATTGGAACAAATCGGTTGAAACAAGTCCGTTGAAACAAATCGGTTGAAACAAGTCCATTGAAACAAATCGGTTGAAACGTTCCATTGAAACATTTGGTTAACATATGCCCTGCTGCGTTCGGTCCCCTGGTTTATTTCGATAATGCGAGCAAAATTCATTTTTTACTCTCGATTTTTTTCTCATGGAACAATCGCTCCAAAATTATGTAGATTTTCCAAAGTACATAAAGTTCCAGCCGATCGTCGACATGTTAACTTAATCTGCCTAGGAAGAGTAATGTCAATTTTTCGATTGCTGTTATATTCAAATGACTTCTTCTTGCGTATTGTTTGTTTAAAAAAATATTTGTGTACAAGTTTTAATTTCATCGAAATATATATATCTTTTCCTTGAAATCTCTACTATATTTTTAACTTGATGAACCGTATAAAAACTTTTTACTTAACGTCAATTTTTTCAGCTAATGCCTTCATTAGGAAAATTTTCAAGTCAGCTGTCACAGATCTTGACGACATTTATATTAATCTAAAATATTTTCTCTCCATCAGAGCTTAAATAGAAAATTGGTTATAGCTTCCGCTTTCTATAGAGGTGTTTAATTATCGTAAATCAAGTTGATTTCCTGGTGGTTACTTCTTTTTCGAAATGAATTTTACGGAATTTTTGAATGGCAGTAGTATTATGTTGGCAACCACTCCAGAAACGATCATACGACAGGCAATAGCTCTGGAAAGACACCCTCATTATATTTATGCAAGGAATGTGTATAAATGGCTAGTGCCGCTAATGGTCTCGATTTTGTTGGTAAGATATGCTTGAAGTGGATGAAAAAAACACAAAAAACGTTATCACATGATGTGCACGGATACTGATCATCGAACATACGTTAGATGATTTTGAACAATGTTCTTTTCACATGAACTGTGTTCGCAATTCATATGAACTATGGTTTAATAACGTTATCACATGGGGTGATAACCATATATGCACAAGGGGAGGTGCTGCACCCATCTCAATTCATCATATTGAGAAAAATTTCTTTAGAAAAATGAGTAACCAATTCGTATTTTTGGTAAAAAATGTTCAAGTATAGTCCTAACCAAGTCGTATTTGAGGATCCAGTACCCCCCCCCCTTGTTTACCTATGGTGATAACGTTATCACAGGGGGTAATAACGAGCCAGTCCTTGCCTCAGACAGCAGCTGTTGCGGGCTGCGCGCAGCTGCTGCGTGGACCAAATAGCTGCTGCATGCTGCGGCGCAGCTGCTGTTTGGTCCACGCAGCAGTAGCGCCACAGCTCGTATGAAATCACTCAGCAGGAGTATTTTCCACACAGGTAATTTATAGCGTGCAGTATGAGAAAAAAAGGTTACTGTGTGGAAAATACTCCTGCTGCGTGATTTCATACGAGCTGCGGCGCTACTGCTGCGTGGCCCAATCAGCTGCTGCGTGGACCAAACAGTAGCTGCGCCTCAGGTGTTTGGTTTACGCAGCAGCTGCACGCAGACCAAACAGTAGCTGCGCCTCAGGTGTTTGGTTTACGCAGCAGCTGCACGCAGCGCACAGCTGCTGCACGCAGCTGCTGTCTGAGGCAAGAACTGGCCCAACGTTATCACTAGTGATAACGTTATTACGTGATAATGTGATAAGTGATAACGTTATCACCGTTCCCCGGTGCACCCATAAAATATTTTTTACAAGAAAATATGAAAACTACAGAATTTCAATTTTAGGTAGCAATAATTGGAAATATATTAATAGTCTTATCATCCCCCTGGTTAAGCCGACCAATTAGCCCATATAATAGGCTATGTATAAGT
Source organism: Acrobeloides nanus (assembly GCA_900406225.1). Classification (NCBI taxonomy): domain Eukaryota; kingdom Metazoa; phylum Nematoda; class Chromadorea; order Rhabditida; family Cephalobidae; genus Acrobeloides; species Acrobeloides nanus. The sequence goes on from OZJO01000328.1 coordinate 13,022, forward strand.
TTAGCTTTGGCAGATGCATGGGCTGCTTCTCTTCTAGCCATGGGTATACTTTGATGAAATACGAAATTTTTGAAAAAAATTTTTTGTTAACTTTAGGCTTGGTTGTAAACAGCTACATACCAGTTGTGCTACGAGTGCCACAGACAGATAAATGTTTGAACTGTGTGCTGGAGATTTTTCGCATCGCTGGAATGTTGACTTCGAATTTGCATATTTTAGCTTTGGCTATTCATCAATTTGTTGGGATTATTTATCCATTAAAGTACAAGGTATGTTTTGTTTTAAATACAAATTTTCATCTGTGTATTACAACGAAAACATTTATTTCAAATTCCTGATTTAATCAAAATTTGCTTATTGACAAGAAGCCAATTTGTATATATTCGGAAAATTCATGAAAAATGGAGCATTTTTTGTTTTTACGGCACCTTCTGAATCGTTGTAGTTTTTAAGATAATTGCGTTTGAAATTTCACCTGTGTATTACAACGAAAACATTTGTTTCAAATTCCTGATTCAATCAAAATTTGTTTATTGACGCGAAAATAATTTGAATTTCTTGTTATTTAGGAAAAAATAAATATAGCATTTTTATCAGCTCAATGAGACAAATAAAATGACACCAAAATTATTCATTTTGAAAATCATTTTGGGTTATTGAAACGAAAACCCTGAATCAGAGTTTTCGTTTCAATAACTCAAAACAATTTTCAAATTGAATAATTTCGGTGTCATTTTATTCGTCTCATTGAGCTGATAAAAATGCTATATTTATTTTTTCCTAAATAACAAGAAATTCAAATTATTTTCGCGTCAATAAACAAATTTTGATTGAATCGGGAATTTGAAACAAATGTTTTCGTTGTGATACACAGATGAAATTTCAAATGCAATTATCTCAAAAACGATTCAGATCATGCCGTAAAAACAAAAAATGCTCCATTTTTCATGAACTTTTCGAATCACACGTGGGCGTGTGGTCTGTCGTAATGTTTTTTTTAAAGCACAACCCTCTTGGCCCCCAGCACAAGCCCACAACCCTGGTCTGTCGTAACGACAGACCAATAAATTCTTGTTGCCCCTTTCCCCCTCCACCGGCATAACTCTCTTTCCTCCCCCTCCCCAGCACGACCCTCTTTCCTCCCCCGGCACGATCCTCCCGCCCCCTCAGCACGACCCCCTTGACCCCTCGGCACAACCCTCCGACCCTGCCCTGTCGTCACGACACCCCACAGCCTACGTGTGTTTCGAATACATACAAATTGTGGCACCTTTTTTCCCAAGTGGACTGGTCCATTTAAACAACTTTAGATGATTCTCACAACACGAAGACAACGTCTCTTAGTCATAATGCTGTGGGTTCTACCAATTTTGTACATATTCGTGTGGTTTATCGCCGATCCCAACGATGGCTTTCGAGTTCCTCAATGCTCCTTATTGTTCTACAATCGTCTTCCATTTCGTTTAACCGTGTTTACTTCATTCATAATTCCGTTATTTGCAACGTTCGCTTTATATGCTATTATACTGTTCACATTGTTGAAGGCTAAGGCTAAATGTGATCATGATATCAGGTGAGAGGTTGTTGAAATTTGAAAATTTTTCAGCAGCACTTTTTCAAATTTATCAACATTTTTTTAATATAGAAAATCCATGCATCATGGCCGCGTGAAGTCGAAGCTAAAATTAGTTTGGACAACTTTACTCATCTTGTCAACTTTTACCCTGTCTTGGGGTGTTTGTGTGCTGTACTTTGTGTTGGTTTGCAAAGAAGGATGTGTTTTTGTTTATATGCGCAGTATCAGCTTTCATTTTGGCTTTTTGCTGAATTCAACAGTGAATTTTCTGGTAAGCAGTTGAGCTAGCTGATGCTCAAAGTTACAACAAGTGACAATCCTTAGGCCCGCCACTAGCTGACGCTAGCAGCGTTGTAACGTCGTAATGGCATTTGTCAAACCGTCGTAATTCAGCTTTGCTTTATTCGTTTTCGGGGATTTTGGTGTCATTTTTGTAAAACTAGATCTCCTGCATTGCTTGCGTCAGGTTTTCCCGTCGCACTAAGCATTTTAAGTCGTCGTAATGAGTTCCTACGACGACGACTTTTGAATTTTTTNTAAAATGCTTAGTGCGACGGAAAAACCTGACGCAAGCAATGCAGGAGATCTAGTTCTACAAAAATGACACCAAGATCCCCGAAAACTGATAAGTCAACGCTGAATTACGACGGTCTGACAAATGCCATTATGACGTTACAACGCTGCTAGCGTCAGCTAGTGGCGGGCCTTACCACCGGTCAAAAATATGCGAATTTTAAGCACGATAATATTCGATTCATTATGACAAAGGAGAACGGCGCGCAAAAAATCGAAATTTTTGCTCAAAATTGAATTTTTGCTCAAAATCGGCCCATGACAAGGATGATCACTTTTTGTGCATCCCTAAATTGAGAAAAAAAAACATTTAAAATTTCAACATTATAGGTGATGTTAAAGCTGATGCTGAACCCACTTATCTATGCCCTTCGAATGAGACATATCAGGGCTAGTGTTGCCGCACTCCTTTCGATGTTATGTTTCCGACATTTCGGAAAAAACTTAGCCATAAATCAAATCTCTATGAATTTTGTGACCACTACTCAGCT
>OZJO01000328.1:15761-29290 GCA_900406225.1 Acrobeloides nanus
GCTTGCGTCAGGTTTTCCCGTCGCACTAAGCATTTTAAGTCGTCGTAATGAGTTTCTACGACGACGACTTTTGAATTATTTTTTTTGAAAAAAAAATTTTATGTCGTCGTCGTAAGAACTCATTACGACGACTTAAAATGCTTAGTGCGACGGGAAAACCTGACGCAAGCAATGCAGGAGATCTAGTTCTACAAAAATGACACCAAGATCCCCGAAAATGGATAAGGCAAAGCTGAATTACGACGGTTTGACAAATGCCATTACGACGTTACAACACTGCTAGCGTCAGCTAGTGGCGGGCCTTAGGGCCGCCACTAATACGTTCGGATGGCTCCCGAACGGACTTTAGTTCACTAATAACTTCACTAATTGCGTTCGGACGCGTTCTGAAACGTTCGGAAACGTTCGGATGCGTTCGGGCGCTCGTCCGAACATTTCCGAACGCGTCTGAACGTTTCCGAACGCGTAAGAACGTTTCTGAACGCGTCCGAACGCCTATTAGTGATGTGTCCGAACGGAATTAGTGATGTTATTAGTGATAAATTAGTGAAGTCAAAAATTTCCGAACGAATTAGTGGCGGCCCTTATCACCGGTCAAAAATATGCGAATTTTGAGCACGATAATATTCGATTCATTATGACAAAGGAGAACGGCGCGCAAAAAATCGAAATTTTTGCTCAAAATCGGCCCATGACAAGGATGATCACTTTTTGTGCATCCCTAAATTGAGAAAAAACATTTAAAATTTCAACATTATAGGTGATGTTGAAGCTGATGCTGAACCCACTTATCTATGCCCTTCGAATGAGACATATCAGGGCTAGTGTTGCCGCACTCCTTTCAATGTTATGTTTCCGACATTTCGGAAAAAACTTAGCCATAAATCAAATCTCTATGAATTTTGTGACCACTACTCAGCTCCCAGATTCTGAACCAAATAGTCGACGTGCTTCCAGATATTTAACACGAATGAGCTCAGACCTGGCACAGCTTAAGCCATTTTCAAATCATTCTGCAACAAATGGAGAATTACATGCAGTTATGGGTTCAACCTCGGTTAAGAATCCGCGGAGATCAGCTTCAGTCGTCAGCACAAGAAACGAATCTATTGCACATAGCTCAAGAAATAGTTGTCGACCTAAACTTTTGAGGGAAAATGAAGAATGGGGTAGATTAGTTAATAATCGGATATCGCGTATTTAAAAACAAATTTTGATGATTGTAAAAAACGGGTATTTATTTCATTGTGATGATTTGTTGTATATGTATACATGAAATTTTTAAATGTATCTGGTAGTTCGGATTAGCGACCTAAACAAATTTTTGAGCAAAAAATTTTAAGAGCTTCGACAGATGAGTCTCCAGGATTTTTATACGAATTTTTCTTATAAAAAATATCCTTATCCCCAGAAACGTCCATTTTTTACATAAAAAACTAAATGTTTTGATTTTCGCTTCAATACACCGACCCTGAATCAAGATCAGGGAAGCATTTTCACGCATCGGGAATGCGCGCATTCGATTCTCCGCATAGAAAAGCCCTATAGGGCTTTAAGCCCTTTTTAAAAAATATATATATAATTTTTCCGAATTTTGAACCCTGTCATTTTGGGTCGCTAATCCGAACTAATACCATATATCTAAAAAAATAAATTTTATTCGATACTTAGAAGAGAGCGTCTCTGCAAAATGTACAATTTTATAAAAGTAGATTCGAGAGAGAGTTTGATTCTTCACATTGTTTTCGTTATTTTTTAAAAATAAACTGGACACCGAGCACCTACAGCGCGAATTTTGACAAAAATCGAAAATTTTGCTCAAAAATCGAATTTTTAGAAAAATTTCGATTTTTGAGCAAAATTCAATTTTGAGCAAAAATTTCGAACTACAAAAAACCGTCAACGAATTCAAGGAACCCAACGACCAAAAGAAACTCTTCATGAAAGCTGGCCAAAAAACTGGGGATTTCCGATAGATCAGTGCGTAGAATACTTCATGAAGAGCTTGGGATGAAATCATTCAAGTTCAAGAAGCGCCAAAAGTTAACGGCAGAAGCTAAAAAGGGAACGTTTAGATGGGGGTCGATATCTGCTACGTTTTACGATGTGTGATCATGAACATTCTCATGTGACCGATTTTTATTCGAAAATTTTGCTCAAAACACCTTGTAATTATTTTAAAAAATACAACAAAATTTTAAAGAGATAATTGACTTTCAGCAAAAATATTTTATACTGCATATTTCTGAGTCCATTCTCTTGTGGTCTGTTCGAATTTTACTAGATCCTTATTATACAAATCGCATGCCTCTGGGTTATGCGGATATGTGGGGTTAGGATCGAATAGAAGGCCGATAATCGCCATCAAAACTCTTGAAGTCATAAGTGCCGAACTCCATTGGTCATTCAAAACATTATAACAGATACTAGGGCTGCTAAAAAAATTATTAAAGGGGGTAAGAATTAGGGACTAATCCATGAAAATTTTTTTTGCCAAAACAGCCTATATAGGGGTAAAATCATGCGAAAAATCCATTGTGCGCATTCCCGAAACGTAAAAATGCTTCCTTGACTCTGATTCAAGGAAATAAGAGTGTGTATTGAAGCGAAAATCCAACATGTACTAATTTCCCAGAATCAGGATCAAGGAAGCATTTTCACGCTTCGGGAATGTGCGCAATCGATTCGCCGCATGAAATTACCCCCAGAAATATGATTGAGGGAGAAATTTGAAAATTTTCGATTTTTGCTTCAATACACACATCTATTTTCCTGAATCCGGATGAAAGAAGCATTTTCACGCGGGTGGGGGACTTTTGCGCCCTCACATATGCGCACCGACACTTGCGCTCCCGACATTTGCGCGCCGACATTCGCTCTCCGATATTGAATTTCAATCAAATCTTCTTTAGTTAATTGCATATCTCTAAAAATAGCACAAAATACATAAGAAAAAGCGTTTTAACAATCGATTCCTCGTACCCGAAAACGGTGTATGTGTAGGAATCAGGCGGTTTTACATGGAAAAACTTGGTGAAATATCGATTTTTCTAAGATGTGGGCTTAAAAAACACGTTTTTTTGCTATTTTAGGGGTTTTTTAGGGTCAAAAAATTTTTTGGACGCCGGATTCGTGTTTTTCAGCCATTTTTACCCCTAGAAATGATGTTTTTAGAAAAAATTTTCTCAAAAAATGCCCCCAAAAATTGGCAAAATTCTCGTTTTTTTGGGGTATCCTTTATTTTTTTTAACTCTATAATCGTTTCGAAATATCAAGTTTCGAAACATCACATGACCTCCACGAACTTTTGAATCATCCTGTAGTGGCATGAACATGTGCGGTGCATTTGAATGATGCACGTCACAGTGAACCAACGGCTTTCGATTAGTGTCTCTTCGGTGCTGAGATTGTAATCACAGAGAGACATTACATGTTTCTAGCACTAGGAAATTTCATTTTTCCATTTCGGGGTGGGGACCAGGGCTGAATCGCTACCGATATTTCGGTAGCGGTAATGACGGTAATTTTCGAGCTTACCGGAATTTCGGTAGCGGTAATCCGTTAATTTTTTCATCCGTTAAGTTTTTGGTAGAGGTATCCGGTAATTTTTTTCATCCGGTTCAGCCCTGGTGGGGACCGGCTGTCCCTTATGATTTTTTTGCACGTTTCCCCAACAAATTTCCTTGATCACCTCTTATATTTTTTTCGAAACTTTTTTGTTGAATTCTTGACGTTTTAGCCAAAAAAAACAGCGCCGCAGGTGCGAAATTCTTTCGAAAATAGCTGTTTTTATGCTGAAAATGCTCTTTTGATGAAAAAATTGAAAATTTTTGGTGAAAAATCAAAAGAGGGAATATTAGAATTTTTGAAAAAATTTTGGGCAAAAACATAAAAGGGGGACCATTAGGAAACAATTTTCAGATTTCAGAAGAGGCCCGCCCCCTGGGTATTCCACTAGTCGAAGGCTGAAAATGAAAATGATTCCCCCTATATTTTGGCCGGTCGCTACTATTGCTTAATGCAGGGGGATGCCAAGAAATTTGTTTCAAAATCAGCAAATCGGACTTCAAAAATCAGATTTTAGGGGCAAAATGCTAATTTTCCATTATATTTCTTAAAAATTTGACAAAATTTCGCATCACAAAAATCAAATTTGGACACTGAAAAATCAGCAGACTTGGCACCCCTGGCTTAATGTTTCAGTATTCTATTCATTAAAACGAAAGTTATGAAAATGCTATTTCCTAGGCTATTTCGAATGTATCGCATAATGTTTTTGCATAAAAAAAGGAAAAATTGCATAAGATTTTCGGATGTGGAACATTTAGTAAATTTAATCTTTTGTAAATATGTTAAATTTCAATCATTCTTTCATTTCAACTTTTTATTCAAACTAATAAAGTCAAGCTTTTAGCTTGAAACTAAAAATGAGTGCCACATCCCGGGGTCGTGGTAGACCGCCAAAAGCATTTGTACCAAATCTTGCTGCCGCTGGTCGACGCTCAGAGAAAGAAAAAGTTGAGCCTAATCCTAGGTACTCACTACTTGTTTTCTGAATTTTCCATAATTCTTTAATTTTTAGCACTTCAAATGGACCAAGTTCTACACGTGGACAAAATCAACGCGGTGTACCTAGAAGCGCACGAGGTGGCCGTGGAAGAGGCGGAAGAGGTCGTCCTCCTAAAGATAATAAAAATAAATTTGTACAATCAGATGGTATTTTTTCGCATGGTTTGGCGACTAATTTGACTCCGCAGTCGATAGTTACAAGGCCAGGTAAGCAGCTAGTATATATACATTGTTAGTTAGGCTCGGGACCGAGCGCTAAAGAATTAGCAAAAGAGAAGAGAACACAACTGTGTTTTGAACACTTTGTTCTTGACCCATTTTGGATCCTTGGAGAGTATCAGGGGCCGAGCGCTAACGCGCTCAAGGTTTTTCCAAGTGGCACTCCCTAGCGACGCTCCTCGCTTTTTCTTTGTTATATATTTTACTTTGGAGTAAAATTTCACTTTTTACCCAATTTTACTCCACACACAAGTTTCTTTGTCATAAAATGTGAAGCCGAGCGTATCTATAGGGTTTTTTATGCTAGGAGCACGAATTTTTACTCGTGGAATCGTTTTTTGAAAAAAATTTTCAACATTTTTGCTGGGGGGTCAAAAGATCGAACTCTCAAAAAATTCTCCAAATCGATTGATGTTTTGTACTAGGGGTTTTTCAACACGAGGAACTCGAATTTGAAGGAATTTTTGATTTTAACCGCAGAAAATGGTCGAATTGATCAGGGGACAAAGTCTATGGAATTTTCATAAAATTACCATAACTTTTTGTCTTAGCGTTCAACAACTATCAGCAAGGGGTCATTTCAACGCTGAATTTTATGAGGAACAACTTTGTAGAACATCACTTTCCCTGGAAAAATCATGGGGGTCAAAAATTCAACATTTTGACAAATTTTGAAAAAATTTGCATTTAACGTCGAGGGCCAATTTTTCTTAAATACGGACCTAACTGCATGTTAAAAATCTTAATTGTAAAATTTTATAGGCGAAGAAACCATTGTTGGTTCTGTGAATACTTCGAATTCAACACGTATTAAATTGGAAGTTGATTCTGTGAAAGTTGAGTCCGATCGATGTGAAAAAGTATCAAGTTACGAAGAACAATGGCAATCGGACGATGAAGGAGATAAGGAAGCATTGTCTGAACTTCTCAGTGGCGAATCGGTAAGATTTTTTCTACCAGGAGCGTATTGAGGATTTTTTTAGCGAATTTTTTTTTGTCAAAACTAATTTTTTCTGATAGCCAGGTAGAGAGGGTTTGGAGCAAGTTTGTTGACGAAAAAATTTTTTGACCCCCTATATTTTTCTACAGGCCTCTGAAAAAAAGTTCTCCACCAGTTTTTGTTATATTTTGGCTTCAATTTGGATGAAAATAGCGCTAAAAGATTCCTCAAACGAAATCAATATACCCCCTGAGCCTATGAGAAAAATTGGAAGCTAGTTCACTTTGTTGGATTCATTTATCATGATCTAAAAGTCGAAATTTTTTCTTTTAAAATCAGCCGAAAAACATCCTATTAGGGTTTTTTAGCCGAGAAACACATTTGTGATGTTATTTTTGCGTGAAAATCTATAAAAATATTGAAAAACTTAATTTTTTGAAATGGTGGACTTGAAGAAAATGGCTTTTTGGTATCAAAAACTAAATTTTAATTTAAAACATGAAGATTTTCAATGTTTTTTTAATAGATTTTCACGCAAAAATAACGTCACCAATGTGTTTCTCGGCACAAATACCCTTAATAGGATGTTTTTCGACTGATATGTATGAATGTGCACATTATTTTTTAGTTTATTTCTAATTTGAAACGGGCTACACAAATGCCAATAGTTGTTCCTGCCAAAGATACCGGTCAATTTTATACACTAATTGATAACAATGTGTTGGAAGAATCGAAGTTCAATAAGCGAATGAAGGTTTCCGATTTTGTACATCAACTACTTACTAGTATGTATTACGTTATTTTATAAATATCTGCGGCTCAAAAAATCAAAAAAATAAAATCAACATTTTTCACTAACTTTTTTGATGAAATTTTTTTCAGTAATAGTAAAGAGTGTATGCTAAATACGATCCAATCTGTCATTTTTGAATGAGACTCATGTTTTCGTGTCAATATACAGACTTAAAAAATCGTGGTTTTCAAGGATGTAACTTAATAATATAAATATCTGGCTATAGAAATTTTTGACAAAATTTTCAACCCTACTATGGTTTTCCTAGACGGAGAATCGATTGCACGCATTTTTGAGGCAAAAAATTTGTCTAGCCGATTTTCGTTAGTAAGTCTTTTTTGGGAGTATACCCTGTAGACGTACTTTTTAGTGGCTAAAATTGAAAAATTCCTTCAGATTCGAGTTCTTCATGCCGAAAATCCCCGAATACAAAAGTTTAGCCTATTTGGCGAGCTTTTCGAATTTTTTATACTCTTATGGTAAAAAATTAGAATTTCAAAAAGTTTTCTAAATTGACTGAAATTTTGTATTCGGGGGGGGGGTTTTCGGCATGGAGAACTAGAATCTGAAAGAATTTTTCGATTTTGACCACTGGAAGGTACCTCTAAGGGGAGTATACTCTCAAAAAAGGCTTTCTAACGAAAATTGTTTAATTCATGGTTCGGATAAATTTGTTTCATGCCTCAAAAATGCGTACAATCGTTTTCCCGTCTAGGAAAACCCTAGTAAGGTAGAAAATTTTGTCAAAAATCGACTTCTATAGCCAGATATCAACATTTTTCTTATTAAGTTACAAATCCTTGAAAACCACGATTTTTTGAAATGTTGTGTATATTGACACAAAAACTTGAGTTTTGTTTAAAAAGACCGATTGGATCGTTTTCATACGGCACTCTTTACTACTACTGAAAAAATTTTTCTTTTTATGCTTATTCGATTAAGTAACTATCCAGTGAGGTCTTATTTTACATTTTAGATGAGAACGATTCTATGATGCTTCTACAAATACCAGCTTCTTTATCAAAAATTGTGAAAGAAGCGGAAAGGAGTTTGTTTGGATTCGAACCAACCACTTCCACCGATGCTAGTTCACCTTCACAAGCTATACCAAAATCTAATGTAGGTCATACTTTTTTGAACTATCTTTCTTGGCTTATCATTGGTTTAGTTAGGATCAGTGATGATTAATTGAGTTTTACTTAATTCAATTGAAAAATGGACTGAGTTTGAATTGGACTAATTTGTTTTTAGTTACCAAACTTACTAAATTTGCATTACTGGTCTGTCGTAAGTGGGAGAAAAAATTACCTTTTGATGTCCTTTATAAGCTCGGTGACATCCAGTGCCGTAATTATTGGGGGACCCCTCTCTCCAGTGGCTTAGCGAGGAATTTTTCTAGGGGGGGTAATTTTTGAGTTGACCCCCAAAATCATAAGGGTTCTCCCTTATGTTTTTTTCGAAAAAACAAGGGGACCAGGCAATTTTTTCGAGTTTTTCCAAAAAATTTCAAAAATCACCTTGGTTCCACCTTACGTTTTTTCTTATCGACGAGAGTGAAAATTTTTTGTTGAAAATCACTTTCATTTCTTCAGCAAAAAATTTGATTTTGAGCAAAAATTTCGGTTTTAGAGCAAAATTCGACTTTTGAGAATAAAAATTGAATTTTTAAACAAAAAATCAGCGCTGCAGGCGAAATTTTTTAAATTTCTTTTTTATGCTAAAAATGCTCAGAAAATTACGATTTTTGTTGAAAAAATGGAAATTTTTAGACAATTTTGGTGAAAAAATGCATATTTTTAGACATTTTTTGTGGAAAAAAACCTAATGCAGGACCATTAGGTTTTTTGATTTTTTGAAAAATTTTGGGAAAAATCATAAGAAGGGATCCTTATGATTTTTTTTCGACCTTTGAATATTTTAGGAGAGTAATTACCTCCTAATACGGCACTGCTTCCCCCCCCCCCCAAAAACGAAAATTTTTACAAGGTCACATGAACGAAGATCTACTAAATCCATTTATAACTGCTCCCTGTTGTTTATGAATTTGTTTGAAAATTTTAGTCGTGTGATTTTCGTATTTACCAATATAATTTTTAGCTCGAAACCGAATGGGACGATCCACCAGAACCAGAAAAACCGAAACACTGTCTTTCGGACTTTCCTAAATCAGTTCAAATTGGAAAAATGAAACTTCGTCGTAGTGGGCGTACAACGTTGGAGATTGCCGGGCAAGAATTTGATATGGACGAAGCAACGCTATCGAATTATTTTGAAGTAGTAATTTTCTGAATTTGTACCAACCAAAAAATGATTACAAATTGTTTTAGGGGCCAAAATAGAGTTATGCAAAAATTTTCATGGATTTTGGGGAACTTTATATTCGGGCTGGGATTCGAACCCGAAAAAAAACCCTACGCGAGAAATGTAGTTTTTGTGTTGATTTGAAAAAGATCACTTTTCCCCCCAAAAGCCCAGGATTTTTGGGTTAAAAAAATACACACAAAATGGTTTTTTTGAGCTCCATAAAATTTTTTTTGAAAATTTCACTTTTAAAGTCTAAGTGCTCACTTTTGGCACCAAATTTTCCATTTTGGTAAAATTTGGCTTAGTTCATCGCGAACCACTTGCTTTGTTTCTGTAACCGGGTCTATGATTATTGACAAAGTTTTAGATTGCCACTCGTATTAATACGGCTAGGAATACGTTTTATCATTTGGGCGAAGTCAAGCAATTCTTTTTATGCTCTTATGACTATCAACGGGTATTTGGTAAGTATGAAAAAATTTTGACACTAGGTCATCCAGTGATGTAACCAAAAGGGGGCAGGTGCCACCTCCCCCCACTGGAAAAAATGAAAATTTTTTCCTAATGGCCCCCTTTTATCTTACGTTTTTGCCCAAAAATTTCTAAAATCTTAATGTCCTCCATTACAATTTTTGACAAAAATTGATCAAAATTTTCCCAATTTTTCAACACAAAAATGTCCTCTGCTATTTTTTCACCAAAAATTCTTAATTTTCTGAGCATTTCACTTTATTTTAAGTATTTTACTAAAAATATTTTTGCCTGCAGCGCTGTTTTTTGTTTAAATTATAGGATTTCGAATAAAATTTTTGTCAAAACTTAAAAATTTCGGAGCATTTTCAGCTTAAAAATTAGTGTTTTCATTATAAAAAATTTTCGCGCCTGTCGGCGCAAAAATATAATGGGGGACACCAAGATGATTTGAAAATTTTGAAAAAATTGCGAAAAAATCACCTTGGGGGGACCAGCTTCAGCTTTACATCCCAGAATGATTAGTTTTTTGTGTACTGTAGATTTCTTAGCCTCTATAGTGTATCTGAATTATGACTGAAAATTCCACGCTTTCTATATACAATGTTTCTTTTTCAGCTCAGCATTCCAAAGCTGTCGATAGTAGTAAGGAAAGCAGCACTCAAATCCAGAAGATATTAAAAAAGGAAGCGCCTAAGAAACGTCCCCGACCTCAATAGTTTTTAATTATACAAACAATATTATATTCGTGCTGGCTCTAGGAACTTCCACAACGGTGTTCAAAACGACATGCGGAACTTCCACAACGGTCGATTTTTTCCACTTTCCCGTGATCAAAAACAAAAAATTCCTTCAATTCGAGTTCCCCATATCGAAAAACCCTTAGATACAAAAAATCAGCTGTAAAAAATTGTTAAAATTCGATTTAAAAAATTTTTAAAACCCCTTGATCCCCTTACAGTATTTTTACTATAAGGGGATCAATTTAAAAAATCGAATTTAAAACATTTTTTCAGCTGATTTTTCGTATCCAGGGGGGTTTTTCGATATGGGGAACTCGAATATGAAGGAATTTTTTGTTTTTGATCACGGGAAAGTGGAGAAAATCGACCGTTGTGGAAGTTCCGCTTTTTTGTTGTGGAAGTTCCTAGAGCCGTCTTGCTGTTATTTGTTGATTCTTTAAAGGGTGTTATGATTGTTTTTTGTTGATAAATAAATAGTATATTGTCTTACCACTAAGGTCTGTACCCGGGATGTAACGCTAGGAAAAATTTTCCGTTATCCAAAATTTTGGAGCTGCTACACAATAGAACGTAATGTATCCAGTTGGGCTAATATAAATTTGATATTGTATAGTTTCTTTATAACTATTTCATTCAGAGCTTGCTCAACTTATTTATATTTTGCATAAAATATTATATATTAATAAAAGTTTTGGATGTGGGGAATCGATTGCGCGCATTCCCGAAGCTTGAAAATGCTTCCTTGACCCTGATTCAGGGAAGGAATCGGTGTATTGAAGCGAAAATCAAACATTTTCGGATTTTTATGAGAAACCGTCGATTCTTAGGTTTTTCTAGGCGGGGAATTGATTGTACTCACTCCTGTATCGTGAAAATGCTCCCTGATTCAGGGAAAAAACTAAAAAATCGCACTTTCAGATTTACGCTTAAAAATACCAATCCCTTCCCTGAATCAGGACCAAGGAAGCATTTTCACGATTTGGGAGTGCGCGCAATTGATTTCTCGCATAGAAAAACCTAAGAATTGACGGTTTTCTCATAAAAATCCGAAAATGTTTGATTTTCGTTCCAATACACCGATCTCCCTGAATCAGGGTCAAGAAAGCATTTTTAAGGTTCGGGAGTGCGCGCAATCGATTCCCCGCATAAAATTACCCGTAAGGGGTTACTTGTTAAAAATTTTTTGACATTTTTACTTCGGCATTTTTATTCCTGTTAAGTGCGCCCCCAGGCGTAGTAGCTCCAAAGTTTTTTCGACTGAACTTAGGGCTCCTTCGAATATGATCCAAGTCCAAATCCAAATTTTGGTCTTATTTTGAAAGATGGTTGGTAACATCTTATTCCACCTGTAGATCCATCGTTTTATTTTTGTGCTCCATTTTCCGACTGCTGAACTTTTTATCTTATTTTGATGTAAGCTATTTCTTATTATGAAATGGGTTGAAACCACGATTATTCAGATATGTGGCGAGCATGGCTGAACGGAATTCAAGCTCAAAGACTATTTTTCTATCTACAGGGTGAGTCAAAAGTCATCTACCATCGGTTTTTTGAGGAGATCTCAACCATTTTAAGACAGATCGTCTAGAGGTTTTTCAATCTGGCCTAAGAACATGGTACCGACCGAGAAAAATAATTTTTCTAAATTTGATTTATAAATTTAGTACTAACCTATTCAAAAAACTTAAAAATCGATCCCTAAACAATCTCGATGAAATCATCAGATTACTTCAAATGACTCAATTTGCCCCTCAAATGCTCCCGAATCTCGGGCGATTCGAACAGATCCGGTTATGCGCTACTTTTTTCTCGAAGTATTTGATCGCTAAATTGTGGGACATGCACAAATAGGTTATGGCCAAGAGAATTACCGACTTGTTTGAGTTGTGTAATTTGGTCGGTTGGATAGTTTTGGGTTAGTCTTGACTCGGACAATCAGATTTCGCTCTGTTTAAGTTTTATGTAAAGTAAGCTGTTTTTTTAGTTGATATGAAAACATATCACGAGCTAAAAGAAACTTTTTTGTACACCTTAAAGGACCAGTCAGGTCGGAAAAAAGCTGTCATTTTTGTTTATATTCAGAAAGTTGATGAAAATGGAGCATTTTTTGTTTTTATGGCATGTTCTGAATCGTTGTAGTTTTGGAGATAATTGCGTTTGAAATTTTGAATCTGTGTACATGTTTTCGTTGTAATACACAAAAAATTTTGAATTTTTTGTGAATCAGGAGGAATTTTTTCATTTTGGCCACCAGAAGGCACCTCCTACGAAGTTGAATACTCAAAAACGGTCTTTTCTTTTTAAGCCTAATTTGACCGTATTCTAGAGGTTTAGGACAAAAAATAACGAAGGATTCGTGTTCTACGCCTAGAAAAACTCTAGGAAGGACGGAAATTTCGTCAAAAATCGACTTTTGTAGCAAAATGTCAACATTTTAAAATAAGGTTACAAGTTGAAAGATTTTCGCTTCAATACACCGACCCCTTTTCTGAATCAGGAAAGCATTTTCATCATAGGTTGGCAAGGGGGGAGCCTCCCCCCTGACCCACGCACGCACGGACCCAAAATTGAGGGGGGGGGACCACGCACTCATGGGACCAAAATTGAGGAGTGATCACACATAGACCCCGCCGAACATATGAGGCGGTCCAAAAATTGGGTACAGAAGACTAAAAAAAAGGTCGTTTTTTTGGTGGAGGTGGTGGGGGACCACCTCATCGGGGGTCCCCTCCCCCCTTGCCGACCTATGATTTTCATGGTTCGGGAATGCAAGAAATAGAAAAATCCCCAGGGGCGATATTTTCGGCCACCTAGCCCTCTTGTACGATTTATGGGAAAAACGATTTTTTGTGTCAATACACAAATTTCCCTCCCTTTCGGACCAAGATAGCGTTTTTTTGGCGAATTTTTCAATTTTTTATGAAGTTTTCAATTTTTGGCGAATTTTTCAACTTTTGACAGGGGATCATTTTCGCTTTAAAAATCAAAGTTTTTCCCCCTGAATCAGGAAAGCATTTTCATGGTTCGAGAATGCGCGCAATCGATTCCCCGCATAAAATTACCCCTTAGGTATGTGCTTAGAAAAAATTCCTAGAGCCATACGAATGTTAGTTTGAAACGTGCAACACTATTATGCAACAATATAATTTCATGTTTGATTAACACTTGTACAGTTATTATGTAATCACTCTCGTTTTCGAACCAAATCTGAATAATCGGATTTGGATTAATTTTCAAATTCCAAAAAAGTTCCATCCTAATACGTCATTTGTCATATCGTCCCAAAACATGACGAATTTTTTCCTTGTCAATTTGCGCTGATTTGTGATCGGCTAAAACTTTTCCCAATACTCGAAAATATAAAAGCAAATATTTTCTAAACATTTATTCAAAATTTAATAGCTAGTCTCTCTTTTTTGTATGAGCCTATTCTTTTGTCGATTGTGTTAGTTTTTTGTTGTAAGATACATATGAAGTCAGCAAAGAACCA
>OZJO01000331.1:0-23311 GCA_900406225.1 Acrobeloides nanus
ATCGATTCCCCGCCTAGAAAAACCTAAGAATCGACGGTTTTCTCATAAAAATTCGAAAATGTTTGATTTTCGCTTCATTACACCCACTTCATCCCCTGAATCAGGATCAGGGAAGCATTTTCAAGATTCGGGAATGCGCGGAATCGATTTCTCGCATAAAATTACCCCCATAAAGGTCATTTTTTTAAAAAATT
The DNA here is from genome assembly GCA_900406225.1 of Acrobeloides nanus. Classification (NCBI taxonomy): domain Eukaryota; kingdom Metazoa; phylum Nematoda; class Chromadorea; order Rhabditida; family Cephalobidae; genus Acrobeloides; species Acrobeloides nanus. The sequence goes on from OZJO01000331.1 coordinate 195, forward strand.
TTTTTCGAAAAATGACCTCAAAAATTGGCAAAATTCGTGTTTTTTTTTGCCACACCCTGTATAAAAAGGTGAAATAATGAATAAAATTAGTGAAAAAGTGAGAAAAAACGGTTGAAAGATGTTTTTTGCATGTTGATCTTTATTTTTGCTCTTGTGGGTATACATTCGATACTAGCTCCAAAATTATGACAGAAATACTAAATGGTCCGGATGCCGATTTTTGAAGCCGATACTCATCGTTAACCATCCAAATAATCTAATATATTTTATAACAAATATCACGTTATGAATACAAATGCATACAATTTATTATACAAAGTGATATATATATGCGTCATGTATATATTTTTTTCTATGAATAATAATTTCTTTTCTCGATCTTTCTCATTTCGACGTATCACTACTATTTGGACTTCCTCTTATCAAACATCTTGATCATTTCCTGAAATAATGTTTTAAGTCCCTATTTATCCTAAAAAGCTATGCCTCCATCCTAGATGGGAAAAGGATGTCAAAGGCACTGACTAGAGCCCCAGTTTGGTACTGTTTTGGCAACTGAAATAGAAAATTACCTTCACTTCAGGTCGCATATCAGGCTTCCAAAACCAGCAGGTCAAAATCTCCACTCGAATCTCAATGGGAATCTTACTAAAAAAAGAACTTTTTAACTTATTAAAAATATTACAACTAACTCGGTATTCAGGCGCTTATTTTGGCTCAGCATTTTAAGGAGGGTTTCTTTATTCTAAATAATCACTTATGTACGTTGCAATCTGATCAATTATACAGAGTATCTCAAAATAAAGGGAACACTTGGAAATTTTTATTTTTACGCATGATTTTCTTCTGTTTTCTTTTTTAAAGCGTCTCTTATCTCTTTTTTAGTTAAAAATGAAGAATTAAGACCTGCTATTATTAGAATGCATCAAAGAAGTATTCCGAAACGAGAAATTTCATGACTTCTGGATATTCCGTTGACGACATTCTTCAAAGATATTAAGCGATACGAAGAAACCGGAACCAATGAAGATAGACCAAGAAGTAGAAAAAGAACATCGAGGACCCCAGCCAACCGTCGAAGAGCCCGAGGAATGATCAATCGAAATTCAACGACCAAAAGAAACTCAACGCGAAAGTTGGCCAAAAACTGGGAATTTCGAAAGATTCTGCCCATAGGATTCTTCGTAAAGATCTTGGCCTGAAACCATTCAAGTTCAAGAAGCGCCAGAAGTTGACAGCAGCTGTTTTTGTTATGGCTTCAATAATAATAAAAATTCAAAATGACATGTAAGCACAAAATTTTACAGGTGTTCTCTTTATTTTGAGACATCTTCTTTTCAATTTTAACGACTGAAAACCCCAAAAAACGAATGGACTTATATTTTTGCACAGGAGTGTATATGTTACGGGAAAATCTGATCAGTTCAAATTTTCTCATAACATACAGTAGCGGAAAAAAGTCTTGGGGCAAGGGTGAAAAGGGTTTGTTTTTCACCTTGCCCCAAGACTTTTTTCCACTACTGTATATATAGAAAATGGTTTCATTGAAATCAGGTAAGAGAATATTCCCGCAACTTTCCCAAATTCTCCCGCAAATTTTCCAAATACATACCGTGTCTAGTGGGCCATACGGTCTTTCGCAATCGTGGAAAATCTCCCATACAGTGACTCCATAAGACCACACATCCGTCTTGCAATCAAAAATTCCATCTCGTATCGTTTCAGGAGCAAACCATCTGCACAATATCACTGTGTGTGCTTATCAGAAAGATAAAGATTTACCTGAAGTTTCGACAGCCACGGGGATTCTCTTGATTGTAAACATTCAGTTTGAATGGCCAAAAGTCAGCAATTTTCACGACTGGGACACGCTCTTTCGGCTTGAGATCCTTTTCTTCGAAGACCACGTAGCAATTTCGGGCGGCCAAGTTAGTGTGAATTATAGGCGTAGTACGATTATGCAAATATGCGAGGCCTTCCGCTATCTATATTTTATTTGAAGAGATAATATGAGAAAAAACCAACCTGACGAGCAAAACTTACCTTCGTTTCAATCGAGTAATTGGGTTTTCCGAATGCCAGGACTTCAGCTAATGAACCATCTTAAAATAAAATACAGGGTAAGCAAAAAACCGTACTTTTGCGTTTTTTGGTGAAAATTTTTTTCAAAAATCATCTCTAAGGGGTATTTTCAGGGATGCCAAGTTTGCTAATTTTTCAGAAAAGTGCTGATTTTTCAGTGTCAAATCTGATTTTTGATATGCGGAATTTTGTCAAATTTATAAGAAATATAATGGAAATTAGCATTTTGCTCCTCAAATCTGATTCAGATTTGCTGATTTTGAAACAAATGTTCTTGACATCCCTGGGGTATTTTCATGCGAAAAATCGATTGCACGCATCGAAACCCCTTGAAAACGGCTCACTTTGTAAGTGAGAATAAAAAAACAAGAAACTCACCGGAGTACCATTCAGTTATGACCATCGGTTGATCATCCAATTCGAGAAATGCGTGAAGCACGTCGACATTTCTTTTTAAAATAGTTGGTATAAAAAGAAGAAGACGTTACCTGTGCTTCATTCGCAGTCGAAGTTCCGCTGATTCGTGCAATGATTCTTCTGTGTAACGATGACGCAGAAAATTAGACTTCAATGTGCGCATTGCGTAAAGTCGATCTTTGTAGTTCATTCTCACGGACACACAATGCAAGCTGCCCATCGCACCATGATGACAGTCATATGGATTGTGAAGCGGCTCATCCGAGATGCGCTCATACTATAATTTAATATAGTAGAAATTTTTTTTGGCTATCATGGAACTTTTTATTGAATCAGACAACGTGTACATTGAAACCACGTTTCTTTTCAATGTACACGTTGTTTGATTCAATAAAGTTTCGTGATAGTCAAAAAAATTTCGACTATACATTTCTACATTATGTTGGAAATACTTAAGATTCAAACTGCGCAGACTTCAGTGATCTCTAATCGAAAAACCAGCATTTTAGTATGTGTAGTTTTTTTTTGTTAACTATGGTTACCTCGGGATTTGAAAACGATGTTCTACAAAGTTGTTCGTCAACATTGGTTACATAGTTTTGGAAAAATCCTATCGAAATTCGTTTTCCGAAAGGAGATATACATCAATCATCGTTAGCTATTTTAGTAATCGATAGAAAGCCTAACGATTACTGATTTATATCTCTTTACAGAAAACGAATTTCGATAGGATTTTTTTCAAAACTATGTAACCAATGCTGACGAACAATTTTGTAGAACATCGTTTTCAAATCTGAGTTAATCATAAAAGTTACAACAAAACTACATATACTAAAATTCTGGGCTTTCGATTAGAGATTACTGGCCGACTTGGTTCAAAAACCCTTAGCTACGCAGGCAAGTAGCAACAATCCAAGAATGGAAAGCGGAACAATTTCAAAACACATTACTAAAACCTACCGCGTGGCTGAGAATCTTCGTACGGACAGAAGTAACAGGTTTTCTCAAAACAGTCTTATGTCTTTCGTCGACTGGCACGCCGGTCTCCACAAGCTCGGTAATGAGTCGTGCAAGGTCCTTGGTTTTTTGATGTGCTGGAAGCAATCTGAACCATTTGTAGTTTTCGCGATCGTGATCAAGGCAGTAGTTATATATAGTCTTGTCGGTAAGGACAGCCAACACGAAACTATAAATAAAAGGTTTTTGAAATTTGTATTTTGAGTTTTTTTTACATTCGACCACTAATCTATTAGGTTAAATTTCAAATTTATTTGTTCCATAAGTCACAGTAGTACAACCAATTACGACCTATGTAGATATAACACAGAAATATAGCTTAATAAATAAAATATAACAAGACAGTCCTATCCTGTACAAGTATCACAGATTGAATTCCACTTTTCTGATCACATTCCTGGGCAGCATAGACTTCTGGGCTTCGTATCAGTCGCTTGAACTGGCACAGATCATGGATCGTAGCGATTTCGGCCGGGAGTTCGTTCCAGATACGTCTGACAGAGTTCACAGAGCTGCTTCGAGTGATGTGGCTGGCAGGACGAGCTCCAATCCATGACCAGTTCTTGCGCTTTGACGGAGGTCAAGTTATCACATAAGAACGGCTAAAACTGATTCAACCTTTTTTACAAGTTTTGAAGCACAACAGTAATCTCCCAATTGGGAACTCAACAATTTTGGTTTATCCATCATAATTTACAAAAAAACTTATTATTCAACTCCATCGTAATATTCTCTTCTCAGTAAAAAGTCACCATCATCATGCAAGTGAGCTTGACATTTGTTTAGTGGAAGCCAGCTATGGTAGTATGGAATGCTGTACATAAACGACACCTATGAATCGAAAGTTCTACAACAACAAATTTAATCCTACCCTTTTGTAGTGATAATTTTGATCCATTGGTCTTATTAATAACTTAAAAAGAAAAATTGTACAGAGTGAGTTAAAAAAGTGCATTTTTGGGGCCCGAAAAAATTTTTTGGAATCGGAAAATTTTTTACTAAAACCATATAGGAGTAATTTTAGGAACTTATGCACTTCGCCCCCCCCCCGAAATTCGCATAAATCAAACATTTTGGGGTTGGGCCGAACTGCACTGATCAGTACAGTTCGCCCCCCAAAATGTTTGATTTATGCGAATTTGGGGGGGGGGGAACTGCACTGATCAGTGCACTTCGCCTTCCCACCAAATTTTTGGGGGGCCGAAGTGCATAAGTTCCTAATTTTATGTGGGAAATCGATTGCTCGCATTCCCGAAGCATGAAAGCGTTTCCTTGACCCTGGTTCAGGGAATGGGATTCGGTGTATTGACGCGAAAATCGAAAATTTTTCTTTTTCCGCCCGGAAAGCAATAGTAAATTTGATAATTTTGCACTGTTTCTAGCTTTTTTTAGGACTTTCTACTGGAAGTTCAAACTTTCAGTCCTAAAAAAGGCTAGAAATAGTGCAAAATTATCAAATTTACTATTTTATACATTTCACATCACTGCTTGAGAAATCAAATTTATACTTAAAAACAAAAACAAAATTTATAAACATTATATAACACGATATGTACATAAAACAATTCTATTCACTTCTTGAACTACGGTGCTTTAGTTGACTACTGCTACTACTCGGAGGAACCTTCGACTTCATTAATCATCGTCTCATCTGCGTTCGCTTCATTAACCAATGTCGTGTTCATTGTAACTTCGTTTAATACTGTTATAAGTTCTGAATGTGGATCAGCGAAGCCCATTTGATGGATTAACTAAAATCAAATGTGTTATAAAAGGCAGGCTCGTATTTAAGGGGCAATTGCCTCCCTTCTTGTCGCTGAAAAAAATTTCCCCCTTATGTTTTTGCCCAAAAATTTTTCATAAAAAATGCCCAAAATTTGTCTACCAAATGGTAAAAATTTTTTGTCCCCGAGATTGACACAGAAGGTATTTCTTCCGTCGCTAAATCCTGAGTACAGGACTGTTAAAAAGCAAAAAAATGTACCACGGTGAGCAAATTTTGTACAAAGATTGATAGGGATTAAGCCCCCACTAACAAGCACTTTTAAATACCTTGCAAGAATGACATTCCGAATTGAGCTCTTCAAAACATTTTTCACAGAATTGAGCACTACATATCTGACAGACAAAGACATGTTTCTTCCTGAAACGACCTTGACACAGAAGGCATTCTTCCAACTTTAAAATATATCCCAAAAATTTTGGAGCGGTAAAATCCCATGCTAAAAAGTAAGATTAGAAAATATAAATTTCTTCGTTTTATATAATGACTGCCATGATTTAGCACAGTTAGTTCCTGTTTTTTGCCATGGGCTTTCTAACGCCTTCAAGAATTTTCTTTTCTACGCCTTATCATCTAGTGATGTTCAAAGTGATCATGATAAAAGGTTGTGATAAGTGATAAGATAACGCATTTTGATAACAGTAATAACGTTATCACTTATCACGTGATAATGTTATCACATGATTTGATAACATTATCACTGTTATCCAGGGCTCGGAATGAGCCTGATTGATCAGAAATGTTCTGATTTTGGCTAGCAGAAATTGCCTATGTCTGATTTTTGGATCGAAAATCTGATTTTTTGACATTTTTTCTGATTTTCATTATAAGCTCTGCTGTTATTACTAGTGGATAACGTTATTACTATTATCACAGTGATAATGTTATCATCACATTAAGTCTATTATCACACTTACCATCATTTATCACTTTGAACATCACTATTATCATCTACCCAAAATGAGGAATGTAAACCAAATTACTAGTACCTTCTTCTTCTGTAGGGTATTTCTTTAAAACACGCCTATAGCACTGTTCTCTAATAATAGAACCTTTCATATGTCGCATTTGTTCAGCGCGTCTCTCCAGTCGATACTTGAGGACATTATTGTAGAGAAATTGAGCACGTTCCTTATACTGCTGGACAAAAGTAAACCCGAATAATCCGATAAGCATGGCTCTTTTTAGAACGAAATTGAAAATAACCTATGAAAAAATAGCACATGAATGAATTTACTGACAAGGGAACCTCAACAAGGCCGCGCGATTTTTTCGAAACGTCAAATTACTTTAATTTATCAAGAAACAATATTTGTTGGCTCTATGTTCTTAAATTTTGACCTCGATACAACGAAATAGGATGTGGTCAGTCCCCTCTTGGCACATATGGAGGTTCTCTTGTGAGTGAAAAACTTACTTGAAACAAGAGCATTCCTAAGAGAATCACACTCAATATCCAGTAGTGAGAGGACTCCGTTATGTTGGGTTTCAGCCTGCATTCACTATTGTTGTACGTCTGATTCAGATCCATATGATGATTGAAATTCAGAAGATCGCGCATGAGATCAGCGATTGCGCCGGTACCATTCACCTAAAAAAATCGATTTGCGATCATCCCGAAGCGTGAAAACGCTTCCCTGACCCTGATTCAGAGAAGGGGTGTATTAAAGCGAAAATGGAAATAATGCCTTTATCACTTTATATATACAGTGCGATAATTTCATTTAGAGCTTTCCCAACTTTTTGTGACAAGAATCAATTACAACATAAAGAATAAAAAATTAACTCACCGTAATATTTACCGAATGATTACCAACAAAAGTATGTTCAATATAATCGTACTTCGTACACTAAAAAACGCTATTTTTTGACATAAAACTCGTTGTAGCTTCAATAGGTTAGAAGTAGCAGCTAACTTCCACCATTTTTAAAGACAAGTTGGGAGATACTTTACAATAATATACCGGATTTTTTTGAAAATCGCACCAACTTCTGGCACACTCCCTTTTATGAGAAAATTATGACTGTTTGTCAAAAAATTGAAACAAAAAATTTTGAACAATTTTGTCGAAAATTTGGCAAATTTAGGTGAGAAATCATAATGGAGGAACATTACGTATTTTGAAATTTTTAAAACTAAATTTTGGGCAAAAACATAGGGGTAGGGGAGGACCATTACGCTTTTTTGGCTGTTGGCTGATGACGGGCCTACAAAAATAAAAATTTCGATTTTTAACCGAAATTCGATTTTTTTGGCCAAAATTCTAAAATGAACTTATTAATTTAATTTTATACATTGAATTAAAAAACACCCATACAATTGTTAAAAATTCATAGAACAGATGGTCGAAGATGCATATAGCAATAACGACTAACGATAGGACAAGCCATTTGCAGAAAGCATATTTGCCGTCCTCGAATTCATTATCAGTTGGTGTGCTAAATATTTTTTTCTCGCTTAAACAATATCAAGGATAAAACTTACCTGGATATTCGTAGCAATTTGAATTCTCTTTTCTCGAGCTTTTCAATCCGACCCAAATAAGGTTTTCCGAGTCTGCTCCGAGCCTTATCAATTTTCCAAAAGTACGGGGTAATAAAATTGTTCTTGAATTCCAAGTCTGTCAAGTAGTTATCCATCTGACGAATCACATTCTTGACGATAAATAGGAGAAGGGCAATCATGATCAGAGATAAACACTCTTGGAAGATCGACAAGATTTCCTTTAATCAGAAGAATATTAAAAAAAACGAATTTACAATTTAGACTAGAGATCGGAAATTTTAATCATCAAAATCGATCAAAACTGCATGTTTTTACTCTATTACGATTGAAAACTCTATGAATCTCCCTTAGATCTATAAGTAGACCCCCCAATTTTGATCTTTTTTCAAGTCTATACCCCCAAGTTTGATCGTTTTTGAAAAAACAATCAAAATTTGATTAAAACTGGGGGCATAGACTTGGAAAAAGATCAAAATTGAGGGGTCTACTTGTAGATCTAAGGGGCCTCATCGAAATGCAAGCGAGTTTTCGATCGTAATCGAATAAAAACATGCAGTTTTGATCGATTTTGATGATCAAAATTTCCGATCTCTAATTTAGACTCCTTGTCAGTGCAATAAGCAATTCTTCCATTCTTTCTAATTTTTATTAGACCAAAAACTCACTGCTACAACTTTATAAATGCCCTTAACAATCGCCTTAATCTCTGAAAGTGCTCGGATACGTATGTGACGTGGAAATTGGATAGCTTGAAAATGGAGCTAAAAGTCGAATCTAATACAAGCTTTGACATTAAAAAACTTTGAGCTATTCAAGTCTGGGGGCCCAATGACGTGAAAAGAAAAATTTTTTCCAGAAAATGACCCCTTAGCGTAATTTTTAACAAGGATCCAAAAAACGCACCTCCGAAGCATAAAAACTTCCCTGGCACCGTTTCCAGCAAAATTTAATAGTATAACATGTGCTTCTTGTTCAAAATGTGGCCCTGAAGAGGGCCGTTGGGATGAGAGAACGTCGATGCATTTAGTGAAGACAAGGATACAACGCTGCGATTCGGTTCAAAGGATTATAAAAAATTTGGGTTCTGTCTCCAAACTGCAAGAGCCACATGTTTGTACAAGTAGAAACACGGATCGTTTCTCTTCTGTTACCAGAAATGGATCGTCGAAACGGTGATATCCATCCAGGGCTTTCATTTTTCCACGTCACTTGAGCCCCCCAGATTTGAATAGCCCCAACAACTTACAGTTAAGCGGAATTGATTCTTTATGTAATTGCTAACATTCGTAATTCGCTCCATTTGTTCTTGAGCGTTTGGCGGGACCAAGTCGACATTAAATTCTAGTTTCTTTGCAAAGTCGCAAACTTCCGCTGCCTTATCCATCATTTCAGCCGGCTAAAAACCAAGCTAATATACAAAACAGGAGAACCATACCGTGCATAAAGTAAGAATATTTAACTTCTTACATAGCCATGAGTTTATCGGCCATGGAACATAACTGTAACACATCGACTAAAAGAGTTCTTAACAAGTCTAGAGTGTCTCAACAAACTTCAACTTCTTGTAACTTTTCTTCGCATTTTTTTACAGCACCTGCAAACAGCTCCTTGCATGCACGAGTTAAACGTTCAATTCTGATTGCCTTCCAATCGACTTGCTCCAATTTATTTTTCGCAGATTGCGCTAGATCCTTAGTCTTGTCTTTGATATAGCTGCCGCCTTGAACAATTTTTTCTCTCAAGCCCATTGTCTAAAAAATTTAGTTATTGAATCAAAAGATATATTACAGTGGCATACTCAAAAAAAAATTTCGCGGGGGCCTAAAAACATAAGGGTTCCCTTTATGAATTTTTTTACAAATTTTCTCCAAAAATCGTCTTGGTTTCCCTTTACGTTGTTCTTCAAAATTTTTTTGTTCAGTTCAAAACATTCCTTAAGATTACCTCGATGTTGCCAATCAAAGAATCGATTCCAATATCTTCAGAGTCTCTAACCTTGCTCAATTCTTCAGCAACCTTAAAAATAATTCAAAAATGCGAAATAATTTATAAACGTACAGGATTCAAAAGAGCTGTGAGAGTTTTCATAATTTTTCGGCCAAGATTTGCAGTACGTCCTAAAAAATTTAGAACCTTAAAAGCTGTTAAGGAAGCATAGATATAAGGAGAGGCAAAGGTTCTTTCCTAAGAGGCTCTAATTCCTTTCATAATATGAATTTTTCACCGATAATATGAAACCGTTGATTGTCGACTTTTTGAGTTGCCTGCTAATATGAAATTTCGTAACGAGAAGAAAATAAGAAATTTGTCCCTTGTGTAAAGAATTAGCGCCTCTTAGGAACGAACATATAAAATATTTAACATCGACTCCCTGCAGGGACGGCGTGCCTTTTGGTTTCTTACCAAAATATCGTTCCATCATTGCTTCCACCGGACCAGATGCTAGTGTAATGCGGTTGAATTGAATTCGAGTTTGGAGCTCAATATTGCAAGTAATGTAATTCATCACTTCCTTAGTGTTTTCAATCATGTTAATCACAGGGCCTTCCCGAAGAAAATCAACAGTTTGAACTGAAAGTATTCCTTGGCCGTACTTCGATAGCGAGCCCAAAATTATACAAAGAAATACACATCGAACTGGCTAAATATAAATTTAAGATAATAAAAAGAGAGATAAATTCTTACCGGAAACCATGAATATGCACACGATGTTCCCATGATAAAAAACCATTTGTATATGTATCTTCCATTTGTATCACTTGCAAAGTTGAGTTTAAACCACACCAAGCCATAGAGTGCTAAAGTCGAGAAAATTTCAGGCTTCGAACAAAAAAATCTTACAGTAGCAAATTACAAAGCCAATTAAGAAATGCAGGCAAAGCCGGAGAAAACAATAATCGGTAAAGTGACTAAAAAATAAAATTTTTTCGGCTATATTTTTATTCCATCTGAAATTTTAGATTTTGATTCCAGTTGAAAAAGGAACTGGAATTCCTAAAAATCATTTTGCCGAAACTTCAAAAAGCAGATTTTTTACAAAAAAGAGAACCTTTGAGAAGTGACATGTCAATCTCAATTTTTTTGAGTTTTTTCAATTTTTTTCCTCTCTTGAGTCTGTCACAACTCAATACCAAAAATTTTTGAGTAAAATTGCCCTTTAGTAAAATCCTCCCCATTGTACTGTCCGAAAATGGATGGGAAAATAGGGCCTAGATCGAGAGGGGACTTGGTTCGATCCAGCTCAGACGCTGTTTTCCACCATACTTCTAGACAGTGGCATACCTAGAAAAAATTTCGGGTGGGATGTCCAACTTGAAAAAGAATTATTGAACAAAAACGTATTAGGGGACCATTAGAAAAAAATTTCATTTTCCGGACACCCCCTGGGTCAAACATGGGCGCTACGAAGGTAGGGGGGTGCTGCCCCCTCTTGTGCATGTGTGCTTCTAGATAATAATTCTAACCTGTAAACAAAGAAATCTTTAAAGAATCCAGTTTTCTTTTTCCTGCGATATTCAGTCCGTCTTCCATCGATTATAAAATAAAGAATCTGATTCATTCGCTTTCTAACAATCGTTTCTTCTTCTATCTTCTTCATTCTGTTATGGTTTCTTCTTCTTTCTGTTATAGAATCCATTACGATTCTTGCATTCGCCTCCGAGATTGCATTCATTTCTGTCACTTCATTCGATTCATTTTCCGACGCTTTGGTTAATTCTGTTACGGCAGCAGTTCTGGAATCTTCATCTGTTTCAGAGTCTGAATCCGTTTCTGTTTGATAATTGGAATCCATAACCAAATGTGATGCAAAGATTTGTACAAAAGTCTAAAAAAAAGTACCAAATATTGAAATGAAACCCTTCTCTGACAGGAATTCAAATTTTTGGTACTATTCGGCTTTTACAGCCCCACTCAAAAATCGCTCATATTTTGTCGAAATCGGCCTATTAGGGGTAGGTTTATGCGTTGAATCGAAAAACAAGCTTATTTTTCATGAAAACCATTTTCATGTCGTTGCCGCACCTATCGCATATCTGACGTTGGTGGAGAAGCCCTAAGTTCTTCAACCATTCTTCGAATTCGTCATCGGGTAACTTGTCAGTCAGATCGAACAGCTTCGTATCGCGCAAACTTAGAATTCATCCAAGTTTGCCATCTTGTTTCTTCTTTTTTGTCCAATCGATGAACGGTATCGTTTTGCTGATTTATTATACTTTTATAGCTTTTTTAAGCATCCCTGCGTGGTCGTATGGAGAGGGAATCAGGATGAGTACTAATTCTGATTATCGGAAAGACCTTACTTGTTAAAAGATACACCTCAATTTGATGCACAACAAATGGTTTCATGAAAAAATAAGCTCGTTTTTGGATTCTACGCATAAAACTACCCCTAATAGGTCGATTTCGACAAAATATGAGCGATTTTTTGAGTGGGGCTGTAAAAGCCGAATAGTACCAAATTTTTATTATTGCTATTTTTGAAGCGAAAAATGACAATTTTTGTTGCAATTTTCGCTTCAAAAATACAATTTTTTCCCTGAATCAGGATCAGGGAAGCATTTTCACGCTTCGGCGATGCGCGCAATCGATTTCTCGCATGATTTTACCCCTAAAAATGATCTTTTTAGAAAAAATTTGTTTCTCGGATTAGGCCACAAATGTCATCCCCCTTTAATATTTTTTCNCGCCCCCCCCCCCCCCCCCGAAATTTGATCCGAGATACGCTACTGTGTGTGTAAAATATGCTCTTTTTTGCTTGACTTTGATCCTAATTTACTCAACTAAAGCGCCAAAAAGTCGATGTTAACCGGATTTTATACAACCTAATAACATCAAAAATATAATGCATTTTGTAGCCGGAATGAGTATTTTTATTAACAAATTGAGTATATCCATGTATAATGGCGTGGAGTCTTTCGTTCGAATTGTTCTTACTGATAAATTTATTTTTGCATGCGTTATTTTGTCAGCCACCAGCTAATATTACAATAACAACATCAAGAGTTACCATGGCGGTCCCTAGTCGGTATGAATTTAGTAAAGAGTTAAACGAGAGATGATAATTTGAAAACCATCTTTAGAACATATGATATTGCTACTGTAGAAATTGATACTACATTACCTTGGGCAAGAGCACACGAGGATCCAAATAATGCATTAGTTCCTATCTCTACTCAAGTAATCAAGGATATTGCATTTTTTAAACAATCCGGTACTAGTTCGGATTAGTGGCCCAAAATGACAGGGTTCAAAACCCAGAAAAATTTTTTATATATATTTTTCTAAAAATGACCCCTATCGGGTTTTTCTATGCGGCGAATCGAATGCACGCATTCCCAATGCATGAAAATGCTCCCTTGACCTTGATTCAGGGACGGTGTATTGAAGCGAAAATCAAAACTTTAGTTTTTTATGTAACAAATGGACGAATTTTCATCCAAATTGAATGGTGTTCAAAATTCGCATAATTGTTTCCCGCTATACGACCACGCTGGGATGCATTCGAAAAGTAATAAAAATACCCTTATCCTCAGAAACGTCCATTTGTTACATAACAAACTAAAAGTTTTGATTTTCGCTTCAATACACCGACCCTGAATCAAGACCAAGAAAGCATTGTCACGCATCGGGAATGCGCGCATTCGATTCGCTGCATAGAAAACCCCTTATAGAGGTCATTTTTAGGAAAAAATATATAAACTTTTTTCCGGATTTTGAACTCTGTCATTTTGGGTCGCTAATCCGAACTAGTACCAACAATCCTTCATTTGTAGCTCCAAGCAGCGCAGAGTGAACATATTGAAGGTGCACCAACACTAGTTGATGTCAGGTATATTACTTTAAAATAATCAACGAAGCACAGATTTATAGGCAGAATCGAAATCTCACAAAGGTGATCACTCAAATTCGAGTTGATGGTACTCGAGAGGAAGTTCAACAAGCTCTCCAAGGAGCCTTCAGCATTAGCGACTATGTTCAAGCCTTCAACATCACTGGCATTCAAAATAGCTAGGGCGAATCAAATTTTGGGAGCTACTGTCGGCTCTTATACCCCTGATTGAACGTGGTCTAAAATCGAAATTTTTTTTATTTTTCGAAATTTTCTAAAAAATGGAGCGCGTTTTTACGCAAAAATAACATCGACAACGTGTTTCCCGCATAAAATTACCCCTAATAGGGTCACTTTTGAGAAAATTTTGAAAAATAAAAAATTTTCGATTTTAGACCACCCCCAATGAGATATAAGAGCCGACAGTAGCTGCAAATTTTGTTGTTTTTTATGTTTAATTCATTTGACAAGGGAACCACCCTAGTTGATGGTGAAATTTTCGAAAAAGTCCTAGATATTCTTGTAGAGCATCAACTTGTAAAAAATTTGAATGAATTAGCTGATGAGCTGTGCACGTTTTACAGTAAATTAGCTTGCAAACTTCAATATTTTTGCGTTTAGGTGACATTGATTTTATGCTCTCTATAGCTTTTTGGGTCGATAGCGTAGTGGCTAAGGCGGTTGCTCCTTCATCTAAAGAGATGCGGGTTCGAAACCCACTCGCGTCCGAATTTTTTTGCCTTTTTACAAAATTTTCTTTATTTTTTTGCCTTTATTTTTGTGTATGAAGATAGATTGTAACCAATTATTCATTTATTTCGTTGTGCTCAAAACATTTCACAGTAGGCACAGCGAAATAAATGAATAGTTGGTTACAATCTGTCTTCATACATAAAAATAAAGGTAAAAAATAGAGAAAGTTTTGTAAAAAGGCAAAAAAAAATCGGACGCGAGTGGGATTCGAACCCGCATCTCTTTAGATGAAAGAGCAACCGCCTTAGCCACTAGGCTATCGACCCAAAAAGTTATAGGTAGCATAAAATCAATATCACCTAAACGCAAAAATATTGAAGTTTGCAAGCTAATTTACTGTAAAACATGCGCAGCTCATCAGCTAATTCATTCAAATTGTTTACAAGTTGAGAATGCTCTACGAGAATATCTAGGACTTTTCCGAAATTTCCACCATCAACAAGAATGGCTTGTGAGCATAAAGTTTATCACTTCCAAAGTTCATAATCGACATGGAACGTTAGATTATTCCCAGCGCAGGTGGAGAAAATTTTCTCATAATATTCTCCTTTTAAGATCATGGGATGAAAACAAACAAGTACCAAAATCTCGAGAAAGGATTTAGGTAAAGAACCAATTAATTTGTTCCCATAGATACCATTTTCAATTACAGCCAACTGACTTTCTTAATTTTTTTATTCGAAAACGTTTGGAATTTTTTTGCAATGAGACTGCTACAATTTTATTATAGATAGTGTGTGAGGAAATTACCCGACACCATTTCATCGTCTCAATTGAAAAGTTCACAAGTGGCTTAAAGGACTAGCCCACTCGGAAAAAAAGTTGCCATATTTTGTGTTAGCTTGTAACATAAGTATTGTCAGGCCCCAAAAAATACACGAAAATGTGAATTTAGCCATTCTTCGGTCGTTTTCGATGAAATTTTTTTCAATATTCGGCAAGAGTGTATGCTGGATACGATCCAATCAGTATTTTTGAGCGGAACTCACGTTTTCGTGTCAATATCCAGACTTTTTAAAAAAATGGGGGGGGGTTTCAATGTTGCAAGTTAATTTTAAAATGTCGATATTTGGTTATAGAAGTCGATTTTTGATGAAATTTTCGATTGTAGTAGGGTTTTTCTAGTCGGAAAATCGATTGCGCGCATTCGATTCCCCAACTGAAAAAAATGCTTGCCTGATTCAGGGAATACAAGTTTTTGAGCTATTTTCGGGGTATGCTCATCGTGAGGTACCTCCCTATGGTCAAAATCAGGCAATTTGTAAAAGTACGACTGCGCCGAACACGCCGAACGGGGCACCAAACGGGGCTCCGAACACGCCAAACGGGTTCCAATTAGACTTAGGCCTAATTGGGACCCGTTTGGCGTGTTCGGCGCAGTCGTACTTTTACAAATTGCTCAAAATCAAAAAAATTCCTTCAAATTCGAAAAAAGCTGAACCCAAAATTCAAAGTCCGAGGTTAGCATCACGTCCGATCTGGCAAGTTAAGCAACGTTGGGCCCATAGGTTCGATCCGAAAATTTCGATATACAAAAAAATTTTCCTTACAAAGAATGGAGCAAAAAATTTTTGCTCCATTGTTTGAAAGGAAAGTTTTTTGTAGATCAAAATTGTTGCCCTAGTGGGATCGAACCTGCGGGCCCAATATTGCTTAACTTGCCAGATCGGAAGGGATGTCGACTTCGGATTTTGAATTTTGGGTCCAACTTTTTTATAGTTGGAGCTGAAAGGGACTATAGCACAACCTGTTTGATGATTTTGTACTTTTTACAATAAAAAACTTCAAGTAATTTCAAATTTTGTTATAGACGATATTTAAAATTGTTTATTACGTTTATTCCTATATCGCATGGCTGAAAATCCTCCTATAGCTGCCGTTGAAGTGGATAGTAAGTTATTCAAATTTTTAAAGCAGAGGTTCAAACCATGGCCAAGTAAAAATTTTTTTTAATTTAAAAAAATGACATTTCTAAGGAAAATTTTATGCGAAAAATCGATTGGAATAGGTTTTGAAGCGTGAAAATGCTTCCTTAACCCTGATTCAGGGAATGAAGGTCGTGTATTGAAGCGAAAATCGAAAAATTTGGATTTTTAAACAAAAAAAGATCTCTCCGAGGTAATTTTGTGCAAGGAATCGATTGCGAATAATTCTGAATCATGAATACGTTTTCTTGACCTTGATTCAGGGAAGTATTCATGATCCAGAATTATTCGCAAACAATTTCTCGCATAGAATTACCTCGGAGGGGTCTTTTTTTGTTATAAAATCCAAATTTTTCGATTTTCGCTTCAATACACGACCTTCATTCCCTGAATCAGGGTCAAGGAAGCATTTTCAAACCTATTCCAATCGATTTTTCGCATAAAATTTACCCTAGAAGTGTCTTTTTTTTAATTAAAAAAAATTCCTACTTGGCCATGGTTTGAACTCCCCCTTTAACTTTCACCTTTCCTTGAACTTTAGAATCAGTTCGTTTTGACAATCTTGAACCCAAGTCGAAACAAACACAAAGCTGTCCAGATTTAAAACCACGAATAGTGGCGGTAAAATTTTATATGTCAAAATTTCAACATAAATCAGTTCAGGCACGACGTAATTACGTTTCCGTAACCTCTTCAACAAGCAATAACGACGAGAGCGTGGTTGAATCCATAAGCGGTCTTTCTAATAAGGTTTGTGGGTTTGCTTCTTTTTCATTTCAATCCCACGCTTACCTATCAAATTAGTATTTAAGGGTGTATAAAAATTAAAATTTAGGCGATTTTTTCATATTTTTTCGATCCGAAATTTTTTTCAAAAATCCTAAAAATGACCCATATAAGGGTAATTTTATGTGGGGAATCGATTGCGATCATTCTCAAAGCTTGAAAATGCTTCTCAGATCCTGATTCAGGTGAAAATGACCATTTTAAAAACCTAATTTTTCCCTGAATCAGGATCCGGGAAGCATTTTCAAGATTCGGGAATGCGCGCAATCGATTTCCCGCATAAAATTATTCAAAATTATTGAATTTTGAAAATATTTTGAGTTATTGAAGCGATTAGCCTGAATCAGAATTTTCGTTTCAATAACCCAAAACATTTTCCAAATTCAATAATTTTTGAGTTATTTTATCCATCTCGATAAGGTAAAAAAAATGCCATCTTCCTTTTTTCCTAAATTATCAAGAATTTTGAATTTTATAGTGTTTTATTAAATTGTTTCAATGAAAAATTTCATTGCAGGCTCTTCGTTTCAATGTACAAACTCGTTAAAAAAATTTTTTCGCAATTTTGTTTCGATCATAACTTTTTACCATTAGATTTTCGAGTAGTGCCGTAAAAACAAAACATGCCCCAGATTTTGTGCTCTTTCACATGACATCATTTCTCCAAAAGTAGACTGGTCCTTTAACCCCGTTTTTTATTTTGAAAAAAAACTCCATTCCACCAAAATTGAAAATGAACCTTTCGCCTTTTTCTCGACTCGTTTAGACTTTAAAAGATGTATCGAGAATTTTTAATTGCAAAAATTTCCCTTCGCTAGATAATGATATGTTTTGACTTCTTTTCTGATATCACATTCTTTGCATAGCATACTTCACTTGTATCATGGTGTACGAGAATTAAAACAAAAATGGAAAGACACACTCGTGGCCGGCACTAGGACAACCTTCACGGTCAACCGTTCCGAGCTACTGCATTTGAAGTGTCCCTCTTACGAGGTCAAGTTCAAAATTGGATTTCATGAATTTGGGAGCCGAAAATTTGTTCTACAAATGACACCTATAGAGGCAATTTTATGCGGGGAATCGATTGCGCTCATTTCTGAGTCTTGAAAATGCTACCCTGATTCAGGTGAAAATGACCATTCTCGATTCAAAAGCCTAATTTTTCCCTGAATCAGGATAGCATTTTCAGGACTCGGGAATGAGTGCAATCGATTCCCCGCATAAAATTGCCCCTATAGGTGTCATTTGTAGAAAAAAATGTTAGCTCCCAAATTCATGAAATCCAAAATTCATGGCTCCCAAATTCATGAAATTTGAACTTGACGTTGTAAGTGGGACACTTCAAGTAAAGTAGCTCCAATCGTCCCCGAGGACAACCGTTACTGAAACACAAACTTTCTTGAAATTCGACAGTGACTAGCGGGATGGATGGCGGTGATGGTTGTCCGCGACGGATAAGGGTTATCCCCAGGGCGCTTGCCGGTGGAACGCCACGAAAATGCTAGTAAGGCTGTGTTCAAGCATGCTAAAAATGTCTAACTTTGCCTGATTTTCAATAAAATTGTGTTTATTGAAACGATTGGTCATGAAACATAAAATTTTATTGATCAAGAAGCAAAAAAACCAATAAAATTTTATGTTTCATGACCAATCGTTTCAATAAACACGGTTTTATTGAAAATCAGGCAAAGTTAGACTTTTTTATAAACTTTTTTGACAACTTTTTGGCAACTTTTTCACAACTTTTTTGACATGCTTGAACGCAGCCTAACCATTTGGCCATGAAGGTTTGTTTCCGTCTCACTTTTTTGTAACTTTCAGAAGCCGTGAAGCAATTGTGTAGCAAAAAAATTGAATCGATTTTTCGAACTCCATCACCTTTCCATTTTGTTTTAATAATCGAACGCCGTAGTATGTATTGCTTATAAATTCTATGGCTTTTTTTCGTTTTAGAAATTCGATCCCGTCATTTATATTTCCGCTGAAGCTGTGATTCAAGGTAAAGTTCTTTTTGCTTATTGAGCATTTTTGAAAAGTTCTCACGCTATTGAAGTCGATAAAACCTATGAAAAATAACTACCACCCTCAGCTCAAAATGCAATGCCAATATATTTCCTCGGAATGTCTCTATGTTTCCTCGAAATGTTTCACATAGAAACAATAAAAAGTTCATTAAGGGAATTAATGGAATTTTCTCGGCCAGGTATTCAGACTCACATGAAGTGAAATCAATCATGTCCTTATTTTCTTGTTAGAGCTTTTTAACACGCGAATTCTTTAAAGTGGAGTTGACAGCTTCCTTACCAGAATTTTACATTGAATACGATAGAACCAAGTTTTAAAAAGTTGAAGAAAAAAATGTAAAATGCAAATTTCAAAAGTCATCGTATTTTTTCGTTTTTCGGGGGGAGGGGGGTGAGTATCTTTTATGGCCGGATAGAAATTTTTTAAAGACCTTTCTAGGGGTAATTTTATGCGAAAAATCAATTGCGCGCATTCCTGAAACTTGAAAAAATGCTTCCCTAACCCTGATTCAGGGAAATAAGAGTATGTATTAAAACATAAAATTACCCCTAAAACGAGAAGAAAAATCGAAAAATTTTAATTTTCGCTTCAATACATACTCTTATTTTCCTGAATCAGGGTTAGGGAAGCATTTTTTTCAAGCTTCGAGAATGAGCGCAATCGATTTTTCGCATAAAATTATCCCTAAAAAGATCTTTTTTTAAAAATTTTCTATCCGTCAATAAAAGACACTCCCTCTTCGAAAAACGAAAAAATACGATGACTTTTGAAATTTACATTTTACATTTTTTCTTCAACTTTTTAAAATTTGGCTCCATATAGACAAAAATTTTTGGAATTTGTTTTTTTTATAATTTTTTTTTTAGAATTTCAAGCCATGAAAAATGATCAAACAACGTCTAAGGAATCTATTAATAAACAAAATGATGAAAAGGTATATTGAAACGAAAATCCTGATTCAGGAATTTACACTTGGGCAGGGTGCGGTTTGAAACAGTGTCGTAATTATGAAGAGGGAGAACCTGAGAAAAATTCCCCTTTCAATTCATACATCTTTTAAAATTTCAAAGGACCAGTTCGAGAAGAAAAAAGTTGCCAGAGCTACTGCACTTTAAAGGGGCTAAAATTATGGACTATTTCATGAAAATTTTTTTTCTAAAATGATCATTTTTAAGGGTAATTCTATGCGGGAAATCTATTGCGCGAACTCCTGAATTGTGAAAACGCTTCCTTGACCCTGATTCAGGGAAGGAATCAGTGTATTGAAGCGAAAATCAAACATTTTCGGATTTTTATGAGAAAACCGTTGATTCTTAGGTTTTTCAAGTCGGGGAATCGATTACGCGCATTCCCGAACCTTGAAAACGCTTCCTTGACTCTGATTCAGGGAAGAAATCGGTGTATTGAAGCGAAAAACAATTTATTTACATAAATACGTATCCCTTCCCTGAATCAGGGTGACCTTTAATAGCTCCGAGACTTTTCCTCTCAGATTAAACTTTTAAGAAAAATTGTGATTTTTTCCACCTCCCTTCCCCCAAAATTTCGGCACTGGGTCGCAAATTCTCTTCACTTGGATCATTTATGAGAGGGGTTTCTCTATTCAAAATTTGAAAAATCATCAGGATTTATCCTCCTCTAATTTTGATGCGTCATAATTTTTTTCAATTTTACATTTCTATAAGTGCCTTGAAAACCATTGTTCTTTTTTAGCCTAAACCAACAAATGTCAACCCTAAAGCCTTAAAAGAAAAATCAGGTAATTTGTATCATAGGTCGATAAGGTGGGGGAAGGGGGCCCCAATGAGGTGGTCGCCCCTCAAATTTAGGTCCATGATTGAGGGGTCAGGGGGAGACTCCCCCTCTTGCCGACCTTTTTTTGACCATTTCATATGTTCGGCGGGGTTCATGCAGTGGTCCCCCCTCAATTTTGGGTCCATAAGTGCGTTGGTCAAGGGAGAGACTCTCCCCCCCCTTGCCGACTTATGATTTGTATTATTCTTGCAAAATTTCAACAAAAAATTCTAGCAAGCAGTGCAAATATACGCATGGGTCCATTCGCAACAATCCGTGAAAATGAACTGAAACGCAAGCAGAAAACGAGCCTGGACCTGGAACAAACAGAAGAAGAAGGATAATTTTTTGTTGCAAATTGTGTGTACTTTTTTCTTCATATAAAAATGACTACTAATTTACACCATACAACGTTTGATTAGTCATGTCGAATATACACTCGAAAAATATAGCATTGATTGTAGTCAGTATTGGACTGTACCAACCTGCTGTAAAACAGGTATTCTTCCAGTTGGATCATCCAAATTAGAACAAGCGTTTGGATTTCACTTTCACACTGGCTCTGACTTGATTTTACTTTCCGACCACTTTGACACTAGTACAGCGGATCAAGTTTTTTATATTTGGCTCATAGTGGATTACTAATTTATATTGTTGTGTGTCATCGGTGGCTTAGAAAAAAGTTTTATATATGATTGTATTCCGGCAAGTTCTATACACTCGTTAAACGATTTAAAAGACCAGTCCAGTGGGGAAAAAGTTGCCCCTTGCTGATATTCGGAAAGTTCATGAAAAATGGAGTATTTTTTATTTTTACGGCATGTTCTGAATCATTGTAGTTTTCGAGAAAATTGCGTTTGAAGTTTTCAATTTGCATTCATGTTTTCGTTATAATATACAAACTTTTTAGAATTTTAAATCGATTTTTTAAATTTTCATCAAATGAAATTCGTAGATATTTTTTAGCTAAATGAGACGAACAAAACGACGCCAAAATTATCCAATTTGAAAATTTTTTTGAGTTATTGAAACGAAAACATGCATAAGAATTTTCGTTTCAATAACCCAAAACAATGTTCAAATTTGATCATTTTGGTGTCTTTTTTTCGTCTCATTTAGCTATAAAAATTGCTACAATATTCATTTTTATGAAAATTGAAAAAATCGATTTTTCCGCAAATTTTGAATTTGTGTACATGTTTTCGTTGTAATACACAAACTTGTTTGAAATTTTTTGCTTCCCTGATTCAAGAAAAACGATGGTATTGAAGCGAAAATGAACTATTTTTCGAATTTTCGTAGAAAAACAGACTGTATAGTTTTTTCTATGCATATTACCGAGGCATGAAAATGCTTTCCTGTCCCTGATTCAGGGAATACGATGTTTCGAGCCTTTTTAGTGTATAGTTTATAGTAATTTAGGTATATTGATTTGAAGCAATGACGAAAATCTTCTTTCTTAAATCTATTCTCTTTTCTTGTTTATACTTTATTGTAACTTCTGGCGATGACCATGAAGAGCAACAAAATCGAGTTGACATGCAAAATCTCTGCCATCCTTGTGGCTATCCATCTACATTTCAAACACAGCAACAGACCACATCGAGTGGCAGTGTAGGCCAACCTCGATGGCTAATCGGTAGCCCAAACACAATGGGCCATACTGTGCAACAGAAGCCATTTCCTAACCAGGTGCACAACCAGCCAAGTAATTCTCAGGGAATGCAACCGATTCAACCATTGGCTTTTCAACACAATCAAGGCAATAATGTTGCGCATCAAAACAACAACAACCAGGCGAGACAAGATATTCCTATTGACAATACCCCAATCACTCACAACATGGTAGAAAAGTTGAACGAGGCTGTGAATGAAACACGAGGGAACGAAGAGAAAGCGCTAATGGAAGATATTGTTAAGATTTATGAATCTTCCGGTGGGACTAGGGTTCAAAAATGGGATCAGGTTAGTAGAATTTTTGGGTGATGTATAACATAGTTGGTACTTGTTCGGATTAACGACCCAAAATGACAGGGTTCAAAGTCCGGAAAAAAGTTTGGAGCTCTTTTTCGTGGGGAGACGCAATCAACTGAATTCCAAAAACTGATACTTTTTAAAAGTAATTTTATGGAAAAATATCCTCTAAAGGCCTAGGCTTAAGCTTAGGCTTAAGCTTAGGCTTAAGCTTAGGCTTAA
>OZJO01000332.1:0-20340 GCA_900406225.1 Acrobeloides nanus
TTTCATTGGATACATAAAGTTTCATTGGATACCTAAAGGTTCATTGGATACCTATTCTCTACTAGCACCCATCTTTTTCGAACTTATCAAAGACAATAAAGTTCCTAGAATCAGCTTGAATCCGCTCAGCGGGTTCTATAATATTCTGTGTAGCATCATCCAGTGGGTACATAGAATATTCTCATAACATCTATGTACCTACTGAATGATGTTACATATGGATGGAACCACCCCCTGGGTGGCGCCATACATGGTGGTAGTATCCAGTGGGCGATTTTGGTTCATGGGTGCTATGTTTTCGAAATTTCTTTGCTCGTGGTTCTTTAAAACATACTTCAAAATAAAGCAATGAGTCATTTATAGCCAAAAAGATGAACAGCTTATAAAATCCGCTATTGAACTCCTGATTATTCTTGCAAATTTGTTTGATAAGAAAATATATCATTGAAATACTAAATAGGAAAAATGGTAGATCAATGAATAAAACCATTAATGGCCATGTTTCAAATGCCATTTTGGGCCTAAACTTTAAAAAACTTATGAACGGATGCAGGTGCGTGAATGGACAGTACTACTAAGGATTAGCGAGCCCACTTAGCGTGATTTTTTTCAAAAAAATTTTTTAGCTTTTTTCTTTGGAAATAACCTTATAGGGGTAACTTTATGCGGGAAATCGATTGCGCGCATTGACAAAACATGAAACCGAATTTTTTTCAAAAAAAAGAGTCGTATCTACTTCATAACCATGTGACTCTTTAGGGCCAAATTTGTAACAAGAATCACATGCTTATGAAGTATATACGGCTCATTTTCCGAAAAAACTCGTTTTCATGTTTTGTCAATGCGCGCAATCGATTTCCCGCATAAAGTTACCCCAAGAGAGGTCATTTCCAAAGAAAAGAAGCTAAAAACTTTTTTTGAAAAAAAATCAAGTTAAGTGGGGTCGCTAATCCTTAGTAGTACCGAATGGATATTTATGATTTTCTTCACTATTTTATACCCGCTTTCTGATCAAAAAGAACATAAATGAAACATCATATTGTACAATTTGATCACGTGTAACAAATATGTAGCATATTGTAGCCTATTAAAGTCTACAATTTCCAAGTGAATAAATTTTCCTATAAAATTATGTACAAGTATTATATATTTGAATTTTTAAAACTATAAAGTTATATGCAAGAATAAACAATTTATCATTTGTGTATATTTTAAGAACATGATATCACACTCCATTTCACATCTATAAACACATAAACGGCTTGATCATCTATTGGGTTCATAGGTCGGCAAGAGGGAAGTCCCCCTGACCCACTCACTCATGAATCTAAAATTAAGGGGGACCACCTCATCGGAGGTCTCCTCCCCTGACTAACTCACTCATGGACCCAAAATTGAGGGGGAACCATCTCATCGGAGATCCCCTCCCCCCATCTTGCCTATGATTAGGTTGGTGCATAATTAATGCGGATTTTTTGCTGTTATATTTTATTTAAATAAATAATCGTAATAGCCATGAAAAAAACATAATCAAATGATCATTCTGGAGGATAATCACCATCCTCTTCAATTGCTGCTTTCCATTTGTATGGTAGTCGGTCAATTCCGCGGGTAAAGAAGTGGCGATCCTTGGAGGCAATCCACACTTTAACGTCAGAGACAAGTTTATCCAAATCGTTGATGACCTTGCCCATTTTTGAACAAGCGGTTGAGGTGGTAGTCTGTAGGGGCTTCTGTGGGAGAGTAGGGCGGATGCTCAAGTAAGTCCCACCCTTTGTCGTTGGTGGATTGGACGACCCGACTTTACGATGGTGAAATAGTCGACGTCGAATTGCTCGGCCAACATTCTTCTTCAGCAGTTCTCGATAAACTTCTTTATTCATGGTTTTTCTTCCCAACCTCTCCGACGTTCATTAATGGACCCACGCCGTTAAATCTAGATTTTTGGTCTTAGGGCAAGACTTTTGTCCGGTACTGTATGTTAGCGCTAGCTTGATTTTTGAAAATTCCGAACTTATATTCGACGATAGTTTACATCCATGCGCTAATAGTCAAATCCATAAAGATTTTTCGCTGGAATCTTATACGAGAAGAACTGATAAAATCCTGCTAGAAGGCGACGTTTCCAAAATGTTCCAAGATGCTTAACCCTAATCTGGCAACGTTATTTTGTTGCAAAAATAGCCTCTTTTAAAAGACCTCTAAGAATCTCATAAAATAGCCGATTCAAATAAAATTTGCTGTATTATTTAGCTCTACTTTAGAGCTTCAAAATGTGGTATAAACTTTTTCTCAAACCTTTATATTTGCCGAGATATAACGATTTGAAAAACGGTACTTTTTTCTTTGGGGTCTGTTGGACCCCAGGTTGTCGGATTAGGATTAATCTTCTTACAAGCTCCAAAAGTTTGAATTTGTTATATCCCTTGTATAGAAACACAAGTGGTATCAAAAAATTGTTTTGTTGTTGCTGTTTTTACCATATCTTCTCTTATGTGTTATTTTGTAACGTTATTTTAAGATAGTAATGATTTATTCTATGAGGCATTAGATATATCGAAACTACAAATTGGAATACAATGACTTTATAGGGAATATGTATACTTTACAAAAAGTCTAGGCAACCGTTTATATTTTAGTCAGCTTCAAAAAATCCAACATGGTGCCTAAACTTCAAGTTACCATCAAAAATAAGCATATAGAAAAGCACACGAATAAACCACGCATTAAAAATAATTCCACTTCTGGAGTATGTAAACGTTAAATAATCAAAATGCAAATTTTCATTTTTTTAACAATTAACGTTTACATTCCTGGGCCTATATATAGCAAGTTAGAGTACCAGTGAATGCATATAAGGTGACCAAAAATTTTGTCAACAAGCTGTTTTGTAAAAAATAGCAATTTTTGGTCAAAAATGGTACAAAGATCATAAGAATGGCAAAAAAATAAATGTCCAAAAATTTGATAAAACACATCGATGGGAGAGAGGGGGAGAGCGAGGTGTTGTTGTACACACGGCTAGACACGTTTCAAAATCACATTTTTGTATGAGGATAAGCCGAGAGAGAGACTATACGAAAAGCTCTATGGTAAGCTTGTCGTTTTATGTTTTTGAGACCATAACAGATTTAAACACCTTTGGTCATAAAAGGAGGAAAAGAGGGCGGAAAATATTCAAATTTTCAAAAAATCGAAAATCAGATTTTTGGCTAAAAAATTGAATTTTGATAAAAAATCGAATTTTAAAAAAACTTTCCTCCTTTTATTCAGGTTCAAACATACCGCATTAAGTGAGCATACTTTTTTTAAAAATATTATTTTTTACAAATTTTCAATCTTTTCAAGCACAAAAATTCCAAAAAAGTATGCTCATTCTAAAAAAATACAAAGCACGTACACTAAATCACCTGAAACAAAATTTGAAAGAACTATGGTAGATATATTTTTTTAAAAATCGATTATGTACATTTTTTTACAGGGTGAGCCATAAAAAATTGACTTTTTTATTTTTTGAGATCCGGAAATTTATTTTTCTAAAAATGACCCCTCTAGGGGTAAGTTTATGCGGGAAATCAATTGCAAGCATTCCCAAAGCATGAAAACACTTTTCTGACCCTGAATCAGGGAAAATTTGGGTTTTTGAGGCGAAAATGGTATTTTTTACCCCTAGAGGGATCATTTTTAGAAAAATAAATTTCCGGGGTCCCAAAAAATAAAAAAGCCATTTTTTACCCACTCTGTATTTTGTTGAACACAACAAAAATTCATAATCACATGCAGATAAAGAGCACTACTTGAGAGTTAGTTGTATATTATAAGCTATGAAATATATGAAAAATCACTCAACAACAGTATTCGTTATACATTGTACATTAGTTACCAACTAAAGAAAATACCAGTAATTTCTCATTGTGCTTATACGAAGCGATTAGAAGAACAGTAGAGGTGCACAAGTTCAACAAGTGACAATTCTTGTCACTTGTATGAAATATGCAAATTTTGAGCATGAACATAAATTGTTCATGTTGACAATTGCGACAAATTTCTCTTTTTTATCATAATGAACCTAATCATCATCCAGTGGGTGATTTGGGTGATCACTCATTGGATGATGGTACCTTTTCGCCCCCTGGTTCCCTGCATAAAATTACCCCTAATGGGGTCATTTTTGAGAAAATTTCGAAAAATAAAGTTTTTCGATTTTAGACCATATTCAATGGGGTATAAAATCCGGAGTAGCTCCAAATATTATCGTGCTCAAAATTCGCATATTTCTGGCAAGAATTGTCACTTTTTGTAACTCATGCTCTCCCTAAAGAGCATAAAATAGGGAAGAGGGCTGTCCTATTTTTGAGCATTTTTGGGAAGGAAGAAAAAGTCATCAATTATTACCAATTGAGAATAAGAGAAAATAAAATATCATGGTTTTTTAAGAGATGCATAAGAGTGTATTTAAAAAAATGAAAAATTGCGATTGGAAGACTTAGGGAAGAAAAAAATTTAAAGATTTTTTTATGGAAAATGAACATTTGTCCAAAGGTTGCGTTTTGGTGAGATCAAAAACAAAATTAGTTTCGGATATTTTTTTTTCAAATAGTTAGAAAATGCACTATATTTAGCACTTGAGAAGAGACAGGCATATTCCGACAACCACGGCAGGAATGATACTTTACAAGGAGGGGGGTGAAAAAAGGACATATGAAAATTGTCGAACAAGATTTTGCTTGGAAGATAGTGGTGATCAAAGTATCGATTTTGACACCTACTAAATATGCGAATTTTGGGGGAACAGTAGTATAATTGGTTCATGATGACAATGGTGTCAAATTTGACACCACGAACAAATTATAAATTTTGACCCTCAAGTTTTCATTTTTACGAAATTTGAAAAAAATATGCTACCTCAAAAAATTGTAAATCCCTTAATCCAGCAAAATCTTGTTCTCTTGCTAATCGCGTGCTTATTCATGTTCTTGGTAAAAAAATGAATACGTTTTTAGTATAAAGAAATTAAGCCATCCAATTTTACAGGGTGAGGTCAAAAAAGTGACTTTTTGCAATTTTTTGGAACCCCGTTCATAAGGATTTTCTTCATAACAGAAATTTTTTCACAAAAAATGATGTTCTACAAAGTTGTCCGTCGTGATCTCAGGAACAATTTTGTAGAACATCACTTTTTGTGAAAAAATTTCTATCCTAAAGAAAATCCATACGATCTGGGTCCCAAAAAATCGCAAAAAGCCAATTTTTCCCCTACTCTGTAAATCTTTGACGTAATTTTCAATAAGATTAATACGCGATTAGCTAATGAATCAGATGAAAAATAATTATTTACACAAATTAAAGAATCACATGAGAATTAGTGTTCGTGCTTTAAAAAAGTAGGCAATACAAATAATGCAGCATGAATGAGCATGACATGATACAAACCATATGAGATAGCAAGAGATACATAGCGCTTCACCCGGATTCAAGGCACACGACTATACGCCTTTTTCTATAGACAGATATGACTTCAATTCATTTTGGGAACAAGACAAACTCGGTCTTGTTCATAGCACCAAAATTTTTTTTGAAAATGAAAATTATGAATTCAAGTCATTTTCAAAACTGGCATTAGCGTTTTTCCCGCACGACAAAGAGAAAACTTTGGACGTTTTTGCACAAACATATTGATGAGATAAGAGAAGTGTTTTGATGAGCACACATTATTACAAATCAGCAGTAGGTATATCTCGGCAAAGAGAGCAACGGCGAATAAATATTTGAGAAAAAAAGTTTAGTGCAAAGCAAGGTGTTATGGTTAAGTGGTAAGCCCAAGACTAAGTCAAGACTAAGCCTAAGTTCAAACCTAAGCCTAAGCCCAAACCTAAGCCTAAGCCCAAGCCTAAGCCCAAACCTAAGCCTAAGCCTAAGCCCAAGCCTAAGCCCAAGCCCAAGCCTAAGCCCAACTTAAACTAAAGCCGCCCTTGACTCTACCCCTTAACCAGAACACTTTATTTTGAGCCAAAACTTTTGGTTGAAATTTAAGACGCCGTTGAGTGAAACCACGTATTTTAGCTTAGTGACAAGATATCATTTTGATTCAGATGAGCATAACAAAAAATGGAACAATAAAGTTATTAGATTCTAGGATCGATGCGATAAGTTCATACAACCACGTATTTTGCGTCAATTGGGAATTTTGATGAAAAATGCCCGCATGAAAGATACACAGGAACTGATATTGACTAACACTGACGCACTGAGGATAAGGCAACTGAGGTACCTGGAACATTAGAAAAGATTTTTGTATCAAAAGAGGAAAATTTAAAAAAAACTTTCGTCAGAAGCAACCAAAATCGAGTAATGGCGCAGTCGGTAGCGCAGCATACATTCATTTTTAAGGGTTGGGTTCGATACCCAGTAGGGCTAAAAATTTTTTACATTTAAAAAAATTCATGTTCCAGGTTTTACTAAAAAACAACCATGAAATATCAAAGAAGGCTTGGAGCTATTGTGGATCATGGGGATCACCCCAGAGTCAAAAATCGAAATTTTTTTCGATTTTTGACCCTAGGGTGACCCCCTAATCTACAATAGCTCTGAAGGCTCAATTTCAAGTGAGGTCTTGAGTTGAAAAAATGAAACGTATTCCAGCTCAAAATCCTCCATCCGATGTGTTTTGATAGATGGACAAATATATAAGATCTTTATCAACAATGCAAATATACAACAAAAAAACCCAGTGGAATAGGCCAAAAATGGAAAGAAGACACAAAAATGAATACATTTCAGTCAAAATAAATTTGAGAAACACGGTAGCAAATTTTGAGCACATATCTTTTTTGATCAGTGGTGTTACCCCAAAATTTGCCCCATGGGTGGTGACAAAATTACAAGATTTGTGTGTGTGTGGGAAAAAAATCTTGAAATCTTTTGTGGTACATATATAAAATAACATACATAAAAAATTTGAAAAAAGCACAACACATTTATATATGGGTTAGGTGATTTGCATAAGCAAAATTTGTAGAAGTAGAAACCGAACTATGATGACTATTTGACTATTCTCGAAAAATACGTCCATCAAATAAAAACAAAAATGAAAGATAATATCAAAAAATTGTCTTATATACACATGCCGATGAAGAGGGAATTTGGATTTGAATTTTCATGGAAAAATGCACATAAAAACCGTTGGAAAAAAATGGCTCCAAAAAATATTCCTTGCGCGGCTTCCACAGCCAACCGGAGAAAACCACAAAAAATCGTATGGCAAGCCGCAAAAAATCAGTTAAGAAAAAAAGTACAGTATAAAAAACCCGCAGAGCGGAAGGAACACAGGATCGATATAACACATCACTTATTGATTTGAGATGAGAGAGAAAATGTAGTCTTTTAGGTAGGATATATCAATATCGTATCTCACTTATACAAGGTGAGTATAAGAAAAGGGTGCATTTTTGAGGTCCGAAAATTTGTTTTACTAAAAATGACGGGGTAATTTTATGCGGGAAATCGATTGCGCACATTTTCTTAGCATGAAAACGCTTCCTTGACCCTGATTCAGGGAATGGAATTGGTGCATTGACGCGAAAATAGAGAAAATTGCTATTTTCGCCAGAAAGAAAATATCTGAATAAGATTAAGCATACCTAAGCCTAAATCCAAACCTAAGCCTAAGCCCAAGCCTAAGCCCAAACCTAAGTCTAAGCCTAAGCCCAAGCCTAAGCCCAAGCCTAAGTCCAAACCTAAGCCTAAGCCCAAACCTAAGTCTAAGCCCAAGCCTAAGCCCAAACCTAAGTCTAAGCCTAAGCCCAAGCCTAAGCCCAAACCTAAGTCTAAGCCTAAGCCCAAGCCTAAGCCCAAACCTAAGTCCAAGCCTAAGCCCAAGCCTAAGCCCAAACCTAAGTCTAAGCCTAAGTCCAAGTCTAAGCCTAAGCCTAAGCCCAAACCTAAGTCTAAAAGCGTTTTCATACTCCGGGAATGCGCACAATCGATTCCCCGCATAAAATCACCCCTATATGGATCATTTTTAGTAAAAAATTTTCCGGTCCCAAAAAATTTTTTCGGGCCCCCAAAAATCACAAAAATGCACCCTATTTTACTCACCCTGTACTGTACGTAAATAGAGAAAAAAATAAGCAGTATATAATTGTGGCAAATACAGAATCAAGGTGAGAATTGTGTGTTTGTGGGTGGGGGGAGGGGATGGCCTACCAACAAAATAAAAACTGAGACAGCGCAAGAATAAAGGCGATTGTTTGATTTAGACTATCACTGCACTACGCCGTAGAATTGATATTAAATAAAGTGAAAACAAATTGAAAAATGTATGTCAGAAGGCAATTTAGTTTATATTTGGGGGGTTTGGATCGGAAAAGTGGACATGTGAATGGAAAAATGAACAGGATTCGAGATTCTAAAAAACGGGGCATGAATGGCCGAATGGCTAGGATGCCGGCCATTCATGTTATTGGCACGGGTTCGATCCCAACAGAGTCGAAATTTTTATTTTAGCGCACGGCATGGAATGGGTTAAAATTAAAAATATAGTCAATCGACTCAACTCGTAAATAGCTTCAAAAAGAGTACCATAGTATGAGGGTTTGGGTTTGAGCATGGCCGAGTGACTAACGTTCTCGACCTTCACTCATGGGACACGGGTTCGAATCCCAGCCCGAATTTAAGGTTCTCCAATTTCATGAAAATTGGACAACTTTAAATTCGAGCTAGGATTTGAACTCGCATCTTTAAAGTGCAAATCTATCACTTTATCCACTCGGCCATGGGGAGCCCCCAAATCCCCATGATATGGTACTCGTTTTGAAGTTTTTGGCGAGATGAATCGATATTTATTTTTGATTTGGACCCATACCATGCTTTTTTATGTTTTCCCGTGCGTAAAAATTTAAATTTTTTATCCCCTTCCCATCTATCAACCTATGGACCTAACATCGACTTTTTTGTTGTTGAAATCACACTTGTCCAACCCAAACCCCAACATAGTAAAGCATATTTCATATCAAAAAACAACAAAGATCACTTATTAACACAGTAACATAAGGGAGTGGTCGGATTCTTCTTGCTTTATAAAAAATAGCAAAAATTACAAGCGGTTACAATAAAATATATGGTAAATAATTAAAAAAAGTGAAAAAAAATTGACAAAATTTCAAAAAAATATGCTAACAGGAGGCATTTTAGACACGTTTTCTTTTCGAATAATTTCACGACAAAACAAAATATGTGTGATACTGCACAAAAATGACTGGATTGTCAGAGCTGAGCATTTATATATAAACGAAGAATGGGGGGAATATGCAAGAATTATGATTGAGTGAAATACCGTTAAAAACCGTTTTGATTGCTGAGAGAAATAGAAGTGCGAAAAAAAGTCGATGAAAAAATAACTGCATTTAAGATGGACGTTTTGATAGAAATAGAGATCTACATAAGTTCGATTTATGATAAAAAAAAGTTAAACTGCGACCATCCGGTTTGGCGTTAGAGGCGCTTCAAAAAGGCCGTTGGAGATCGTCTTGGAACCCGTGTGGTGGGTGATGGCTCATGTCGACGCCGGCATTCCATGGCTCTTGTGGCTGTGGGTTGGCATTCCAACCATTGATGGGTGTGGGATTCATGGGTGGCATGGGAGCGCCTCCACCTGGGCGGCTACCGCGCAGCATTTTTTCGAATTCTTCATCTGGGAGGATTTTGACCTGATTGGGACCTAAACACATTTTTTCGTGTGTGTAAATTTTAAAAATTGAAAAAATATTTTCATACCAAACATGAAATCTCCCTTGAGTCGTTGCATAACAGCATCAATGTTGGGCTCGGTATATCTGGCACAAGCAATTTTGGGTGGAAGGATCATGAAGTTTTGCAAACGTCCGGCTCGGCTGCAGAAAGCATGGGCTTGTTGATCGGACTAAAAAAAGTAGATTTTGGTGGTGATTTGGATGGGGGAGGGGGAAATGACAGGGTTTTGGAACCGAAAAAACTTCATAAAAATAAGTCTTTTACGGGTATTGGAGCTAGTGGGGATAAGGGGGTCACCCCAGGGTCAAAAACCGAAAAACTTTTGGGCTTAGGCTTAAGTTTGGCTTAGCCTTAGGCTTAGCCTTAGCTTTAGGCTTAGGCTTAGCCTTAGGCTTAGCTTGTCAATCATTTTGTCATTCTAGAGGTTTTGCGAGGATGATTGGTGGTCAAAAAAGTTTCATCAAACACTTACCATGTTCATCAATGGGAACACCACCCAAAAGCCATTCATAAACGGCGGGAATTGCCTTGGCGGAACCCCCATAGCACCCGGCATTGCCATTCGTGGCATCATCGGCGGCGCCATCATAAGTGGCGACCGCTGTTGCGCTTTATTCCATTGCTGTTCATTCATCGGGAAGCCACTAGCTGGACCAACTCCGTTGTTCCAACCTGAACCTGTAGTATTTGGCTTGGTGCCATGTGACTCAGTGCTGATGGTTGGATTGGCTTGAGAAACACCATTATTTGGGTTGCCGGCAATTGTGGAGCCACCGATGGAGGCCGCAAGAAGTGGGTTTGGTTTACATGTACCCGGAGTAGCGTTGGGGTCCTCTGCGACCTAAAATTATTTCGTTTATTAAAAAGAAGTGCTTCAAAATTTTTTTATAGGGTTCAGTTAAAGAAGATGGAGACGCAAGTCCTACAAAATGGCGTATGCGCTGACCATCGAGAAGAAAATGATTCAAATGCCGCTAGCAATTGGGCTTGAAGTCGAATTTTGGTCGAAAAATTGAATTTTTTGAGAAAAATCGAATTTTTGGAGCACCCTTTTTTCAAAATGCACATTATCCTGAAACGGAGATTCAAAAAAGAATTTTGAAACACCCGTCAAAATAAAAATTTTTTTTTGATCAACTGGTCTTTATTTTTTGAAAACTTTTTTTGAATTTGTACCTTATTCGGATCACGCCATTCCCATTTCTTGCCCGGCACAAACTCCGGTATTCCATCATCCGGCGGAGTTGGTGTATTTTTTGACGAGTGTAAATCATCTCTTTTCATATCAAGTCCATCATTCGGTCCACTAACCGGCGGTGACCAGTCCAACGAACCGGCTTTCCAATCCGCACCATTTTTATCGTCCTGAATATTTAGAGCTTGCGTCTGTCCGATGAGACCAACGAGTGCGTCATTGCCACGGTCTTGTTGGATCCCGTTAAGTTGGTTGATTTTCCATTGCTTGAGGCGAGATTGGCCATCGGATACGCCATTCGGCAGCATGGAATTGGCGGCAGCGCCGAGAAGGCTGCGTTGGAATTCGGCAATTTCGGATTTTGCGTTTTCAATCGCATAGAAGATTTGATCTTGTTCATGCTAAAAAAGCAGAAAATTGATAAAAAATTATGAAAATTTTCGAGATCCTTAGAAGCATGCAATAGAAAAGTTACAAGAACATACAAGAAAAATATTTTTTTATACAGGGTGGGCCAAAAAAATGGATTTTTGTGATTTTTTGGGACCCGAAAATTTATTTTTCTAGAGATAATTTTATATAGGAAATCGATTGTGCGCATTCCCGAATCCTGAAAATGCTTTCCTGGGCCTGATTCAGGGGAAAAATTGGGTTTTTGAAATTGCGAAAAACGACGAATTCGCTTCAAAGCCCAACTTTTCCCTGAATCAGGGTCAGAGAAGCATTTTCAGGTTTCGGGAATGCGAGCAATCGATTTCCCGCATAAAATTACCCGTAGAGGAGTCAAGAACAATATATTTTTGGGTCTCAAAAAATCACAAAAATCCACTTTTTTGGCCCACCCTGTAATACAAATTTTTAATTTTTTTTAATATTTTCACTTTTTCAACAAAAAAAAACAAATAAAAAATTTTTTCCATAAACAAAATTTTTCATTTTCTCAAATTTTGTAAAAAAAATCAATTTTTTCGATTTCTTCCAACTAAACATGCATAACAAACACGATAGCCGAAATTCCATGTTAGGCGATAGAAGATAGATCACATTAAAAAAAATAAAAAATAAATTTTTCGTACTTTGGAGATTTGTTGACCTTGACGTTGCAATTGTGCAATTTCTTGCTCTTTTTTGAATAGACGTAAGACACGTTTGTGGAGCTCGACCAGGAGCGGTTGGTTCTGTGCGTGATGATTCAACAGCGCGACATTTATCAAACCCCTATTCACGGCCATTTGAAGCTGAAAGCACGAAAAAAAATCAACGATATTTAATATAAACATGCAAAAGTTTTGGTAGGCGGTTCAAAATTTTCAAATTTTCGCAGTAGCTCCGAAAATTTTTTAATTTTGGACAAATTTTCGGAGCTACTACACAATAGGGGGGGGGGGGGAAACCTACGCGAAAAAATTTTCAAAATTTCTTTCGAAATGACCTCTATAGGGGTAGAAACATGCGGGGATCCGAATTTGACATTTTTGAAGCAAAAAAATCTTCTCTGATTCAGGAAAGGCCTGTGTATTGAAGCGAAAAGTCGCAAAATTTGCATTTCGTTTCAATACACATACCTTTCTTGAATCAAGTAAGCGTTTTTTCACTCTGAAAATGTTAAATTCAGATTCCTCATATGTTTTTACTCCTAGAAGGATCATTTCCAAAAAATTTTTTTCACATGGGTGCCCCCCCCTCTATTGTGCAGTAGCTCTAAATTTTCTTTTTATTGTGTAGAAAATTTGAAATTTTTGAGCCCGACCTATTGATTTTTTAAAATTTACACTCAATACCACTACCACTAACTATACTTAAAATCATGCTTTTATGCAAAAATTGAATTTTTTCGAAATTTTTAAAATATTCAATTTTGGCTCAAAAATGTGATTTTTGAAAAATATTGATTTTTGAAAAAATTTTACCTGCTCAGCCATTTGTGGAGTTAAAATTCCATCCATACTTCGTTCTGACCTCAACGAATCACTCAATGGCATGTCATTTTGAGGCATCTAAATTTTTTTCGTTTCGATAAAATTTGTAAAAAAATATATTGATTTGACGTAACCAGGGGGCCAGCCCCCCCCCCCGAAATCCGAAAAAAAATTTTTAATGGTTTACCTATTGATTTTTAAAATTTACACTCAATACCACTACCACTAACTATACTTAAATAAAATCATGCTTTTATGCAAAAATTGAATTTTTTTGAAATTTTTAAAATATTCAATTTTAGCTCAAAAATGTGATTTTTGAAAAATATTGATTTTTGAAAAAATTTTACCTGCTCAGCCATTTGTGGAGTCAAAATTCCATCCATACTTCGTTCTGATCTCAACGAATCACTCAATGGCATGTCATTTTGAGGCATCTAAATTTTTTTCGTTTCGATAAAATTTATTTTTATAAATTTTATTTGTAAAAAATATTGAGTTGGCGTAACCAGGGGGTCAGCCCTCCGAAATCCGAAAAATGAAAAAACATTTCTAATGGTTTTTTGGCCAATTTTCAATTTTTGGCAAAAATTCGATTTTTTAGCCAAATTTCAATTTGTCGTAAAAATTCGATTTTTGACTGCCTCTAAAAATCGATTTTTACTCCTACCTCTCTTTGCATAGGCTGCCGGAATTCTTCTCGAATCTCATTTTCTTCAACTTTCACCTCGCCCCAGTTCACACTCGCTTGTTGCTGTTGTGGCGGAGCACCCCATCTCTCCGTCCCATCAACCGAGGAGTTGGTTTCATTATTTGGCTNTTTCTTCAACTTTCACCTCGCCCCAGTTCACACTCGCTTGTTGCTGTTGTGGCGGAGCACCCCATCTCTCCGTCCCATCAACCGAGGAATTGGTTTCATTATTTGGCTGCTGTTGACCACCCCAAACAGGATTGTTTTCCACCGCTCCAGGTGGTGGTTGTACATTTAACGGGAGATTCGACCAATCGCTTCCACTCGGTGCGGCAATAGCACTAACCCCAGTGTAATCCTCATTTTCGGTCATTTTCCATCGACGGATTTCCTGAAAAAACATTTCACTGTTAGTAACAAAGTGTTCATGGGGTTTCGCTCACACTTACGCCTCGTTGAGTGCCTGGATCACCCCATACGGATGTTCCAGTGTCACGTTGGATTTTCTTCTGTTTCGGATTCGGATCATGCCACATCATGTCGTTGTTCATTTCGGTTTGGCCGGGTGGGACCCAAGGTCCGGGAGTTTGTGGATTTGGGTCATATTGAGTCATTCGGACCTGGAAAAATGTCAAGTTGATTCATTTTTGTGATTTTTATCTACAGGGTGTTCAATAATTTACTCTCGTATTTAAAAATTCACCAAAAATAGATTTTACATCCATTCAGTCACCCGATGGATCATTAGAACGCCTTCATCGAGTCATTTTTTTAAGGAAAAAACTTTATTGAAAAAACTTCTAATTTCTAATTTTTACTGAAAATTACGATTTTTTGAAATTTTCCTTATTTTCAAAACTCTGCCAAAAATCGAGTATAGGACGGATTTCTTCGAGTGATGGCAATCCTAAAGTTGGTAAGCTGAGAAATTTTTTACAAAAGGAATTATTGAAAAAGCTTTTAAACTCGAGGAGATATGATTGTTTGAAAATTATGCCTTTTTTCGATTTTTGCCTTATTTTCAAAAAAGTGCAAAAATCAAAAAAAGGCATAATTTTCAAACAATCATATCTCCGCGAGTTTAAAAGCTTTTTCAATAATTCCTTTTGTAAAAAATTCCTCAGCTTACCAACTTTCAAGATTGCCGTCGCTCGAAGAAATCCATCTTATACTCGATTTTTGGCAAAGTTTTGAAAATAGGGAAAATGTCAAAAAATCGTCATTTTCAGTAAAAATTCGAAATTAAAAGTTTTTTCAATAAAATTTTTTCCTAAAAAATAGCTTGATGAGGGCGTTCTAATGAGCCATCGGGCGGCTGAAATGGTTGGCAACTCAATTTTTGGATAATTTTTAAAATACGGGAGTAAATTATTGAACGCCCTGTATATTTTTTTTTTAGGTATTTGGTACCTAATTAGTGCTCTGTTTTCTTTGTTTTCTTATCTGATAAAAAACCATCTTGGCGCCAATTTTTGATAATAAAAAATACAGAGAAAAACAGGAAAAACGAGATTTTGGGCAATTTTGAGAAGAAAATAGTTATTTTTGTGTAAAAAAAGATAAATTACACGTGACAATTTTTCTTAAGAATGCGTTCAAATTTATAATTTTTAACTCAAAAATTGATTTTTTTAAAATACATTTGTTAGAAATGAAAATTTCGTCCTTCATAGTTCAGTGGTAATGTGCTTGACTTTGACTTTAAACGGCCTAGGGTTCGATTCTCCGATCGAAATAACTTTTTTTGCCTTCATTAAAATCATTTTTTCAAAATTTTTTTTGAAAGTTGTTCAGCATAGCTAAAAATGATTGAAGAAGTATTCCCGTGTTAAAAAACTATAATTTTGTATGGTTTTTTACCCAAAAGTTGCACTATTGCTTCAATTTGTATGAATATTTTTCGGCTTCCAGAATTTTTAAAGCGCGATCATTTGACTGTAGCCCCGTGGGCAGATATATGCGTCAAGATAAACTCACTGGATCAGCATTTTGGGGAATCGGCGGTGCCGGTTGACACCAACTATTCCCTGGCGGTGGAACTATTCCCGCCGGCACGTTCGCATTCGCAGCACCAGGATGAGCATTCCAGTGTGAAGTACCCGTAGGATCATGTCGTTGCGCTGGTTGCACAGGTTGCCATTCATTTGACGCTATGGCCGGAGGTGCACCGCCCGGAGGCCAGGCACCAGGAGCAGCCGGTGGTGGCACTGGTGGATTCCACCTAGAACCGGCAGCAGCAGCGGCCCCCGGATTCCAGTCTTTGTTCTGTCCATCTTGAGGTGGCTGTCCGGAAGCTGCGGTTGCGGCAGGACCTTGTGCATTATTACCCGTATCCCATGGAGTTCCTTGGTCGACTTTCGAGCCGCCCCAGTTCTGAGCGCCCTCGAAACGAGGTGGCGGTTGATTTGTACCCGGTTGAAGATTTGCGTTTTGACGATTCATCATGCTTTTCTTGGCTTGTTCGGCATATGATGCCGGTGCATTGGCAGGCCATTGTTGTTGAGGCATTGGCCAGCCGGCAGCTGGTTGGTTTGGAGGCATAGGTGCCCATTGGGGGACTGGTGGTGCCCAACTTCCACCTGGAGCACCAATGTTTGATATGGATGGATCCCAAGGCCTCTGTTGTATAGGCTGTGGTGTCGATCGTAAATTAGGGTTGGCTGGTGGTGGTGGGAAGTTGCCAACGTTTTGGCCGCCGGCGGTGCCGGGCATGCCTGGATTGCCACGACCCATGCCTTGCCAGACATTGGTTTGATTGACTCCCTGAAAAAATTTGTTGTTTAAAATTGTAAAAATAATGGAATTTTTTCATTTTTTGCTCAAAACAAAAATTGAAAAATTCGTCAAAAATTGAAAAATTTATCAAAAATTGAAAAATTCAATTTTTTGCAAAAATCTCCAAATTTATACCCAAGGATTTATAGTCACAGTTTCAGCGTTTCCTTCATCACC
Organism: Acrobeloides nanus; assembly: GCA_900406225.1. Classification (NCBI taxonomy): domain Eukaryota; kingdom Metazoa; phylum Nematoda; class Chromadorea; order Rhabditida; family Cephalobidae; genus Acrobeloides; species Acrobeloides nanus. The sequence continues at coordinate 16,508 of OZJO01000332.1, forward strand.
CCACATGGTGAAAATAGTTTCGTGGGATGCCCGTAATAATTTCTCGGCGGGCTATAGAATTTCGATCTGTAAAAAAAGTACAATTTTATGTAGTCTACGAAAAAAAGACTATAATATAAATTTGCACGACCACGCAGGGATGCGTTTTAAACACTATAGATGGCATTTTAACATAATATTCTTATACATACTCACTATAATAGAATAAGAGGGAAGTCACCCCAATCCCACCAATATCCTCATCCCACATTTTAACATAAAAATTCTATCAAAAAAAGGGTTGTATAGTTTATAACAAAAAAGAAAGAACATGTAAAATAATGTCGCATAGCGCAGTTGGATAGAGTACTGTTCCTTAATCTAAAGGTACAGGGTTCGAGTCCCGTGTGTATGTAGCTTTTTTTGATAGGATTTTTATGCTAACTTTGACACGCCAAAATCGAAAACATAAATAACCGTAGGTATAATAAAGGCTAGAGGGCTACGTAGTATACAACAAAAAAATACACCTAGTTAGCTTTGGGATGAAGGTATGATGGGATTAGTAGATGTGGTAGGACTTCCCTCCTATTATATTACATTCAAGTCCTGATACTTAATTTAGAAAAGCGAGTTCCGGAATGCTTTGTCATAATCCCCATCTCAAAGACAAAAATTGCAAACAAATCCAAAATGAAAGCTACTAATGAAATCGCGACTTAAACGAAAAACTCAAACGCAAAAAAAGTTTTCCATCTCTCATCAGATACAGATAATATGTGTATTAGAAGGAAAAAGAAGAACGCACAAGAAAAGGAACGTTTGCTGTGCTGAAAAATTTTCGGGGGACGCCGCGAAAACTGCACTACTTGTGGCGAAAAGCCCTCTCTATTGCATATTGGTGATTTCGAAAAGCGAAGAGAGCGAGAGATGGGGGGAATCTTTCCGTCCGTCAAAAAGCAAACCGAGAGATGAAGGAAGCAGGGCCGTTGGGCGCGTGAGTGTGCGTACGAGATATGTGCGTACATCCTGTGTGACTCGGCTCTATGCGACCCAAAAGTGCTTCGTTTCTCTATTTTCTCGACTTTTTCTAGGCAGGCAGTTAGACGCACATGGTGGTCGAAAATAGGGAATTTTTTTGTAAAAAATAATTTTTTTACAAAAATATTAAATATTTGAAAAATCACAAAATTGCAAATTACAAAAATCAGATAAAAATTAGATTTTCTATAGATAAAATTGAAAAATTCTTCAAAAATCAAAAAAATTCGTCAAAAATTAAAAAATTCTTCAAAAATCGAAAAATTCCTCAAAAATTGAAAAATTCTTCAAAAATCAAAAATTCGTCAAAAATAGAAAAATTCATCAAAAATTGAAAAAATATTTCCAAAATCGAAAAATTTGTCAAAAATTGAAAAATCCGACAAACATTGAAAAAATCATCAAAAATTGAAATTTTTTTTCAATTTTCGCTTCAATAAACACACTATTTTCCCCTGAATCAGGGCCAGGGAAGTGTTTTCACGCTTCAGGAGTGCGTGCAATCGATTCCTAGCATAAAATTACCCCTAGAGGGGTCATTTTTGGAAAAAATTTTTGTGTCTAAAAATTTTTTTTCATTTAAAAAATCGGGAAAATTTTGGAACAACCCAATATAATATTTTTCAGGGAATTTTGAAATTGGGCAAAAGTTTTCGGACCCGATCGAGATTCAAACCCGGACCTCATGGCTACCGTTCAAGTGCACAACCATTGTGCTATCGAGACCTCCAACTGATGCCCGTTTTCTATTATTTTTTTGTACCGATCTGGCAATTTGGGTAAACGTTCCAAGTTGATCCCCTCAACACTTTATCCCAACCTGAGAAAATTTTTCAATTTTTCCACGAACGGGCGTTTTCTTTTTCACATTTTTTTTAATATCTTATTTTTAGCCTGCGAAAACATCACTAAACATGTGAATACAATCTCTCTATTTTTTATTCTTCCAACATACTCTCTACATCTTGGCATTCAGTCACTAGAATTTCGTTAAAAAAGAATTTTTCTCGACACCAGAGCACCCGAATTTTCAATAAACTTTTTCGAGGTTTTTTTCTCCGCTCGCTCTGACAATAAACAGCCACAACACGGCAATCACGTTTCGCAAATGTGCAACAAAATTTGTGGTGTTGAGTAGCCGCTCAACTGGGAATCAGATACGGCCAAATCACATTTGTGCAGGGGACCGAAAAATTGCCACCCGCGAGAATTTCCAACGCGGTTGGTAACAAAAACACGTTGTGGCGAAGGAAAAGAATGATGTTTTTGGGATTTTGCGGGAAAGAGAAGCTTTTATGTATGATGTCCTTTTTGAAGGACAGATAAACAAGTAAAGATGGGAATATGCGAAAAGGAAATGAACAGGCGATGACTTGAAAACAAGTCAAAAAGTGCAAGAAATGAAATGAATTATCTTTAAAGGAGGATCCAAAACAGGGCCGAGTAGAAATTTTTTTAACAAGTGACTCTCTAGGGATAATTTTATGCGGAGAATTGATTGTGCGCATTCCTGAACTTTGAAAACGCTTCCTTGATCCTGATTCAGAGAAGGAATCGGTGTATTGAAGTGAAAATCAAACATTTTCGGATTTTTATGAGAAAACCGTCGACTCTTAGGTTTTTCTAGGCGGGAAATCGATTGCGCGCACTCCCGAACCGTGAAAGTGCTTCCTTGAACTGATTCAGGGAAAAACCAAAAAATCGCAAGAAACACCTATGATTATTCCACAAAAAGCAAAAAATCAAATAGCAAGCAATTCATAAAGATCCATTTAGTTGATCGGTTATTTTACGTTATTGATCATAAAAAATTTTAGTATAATGAGTGTTAAAAGAAATCGTGGTAAAAGTTTCCACGGTTCGGGAGTGCGCGCAATCGATTCCCCGCCTAGAAAAATCTAAAAATCGACGGTTTTCTCAATAAAATGTTTGATTTTCGCTTCAATACACCGATTTATTCCTTAAATTAGGGTCAAGGAAGCGTTTTCAAGGTTAGAAATGCGCAAATCGATTCCCTGCATAAAATTACCCCTAAAAGGTCAAACATTTTTCAAAATTTTCTACCCGGTCCTGTTTTGGATGCCCCTTAAAAAAACTATTAGACGTTCTAAAAATTTTTTGAGAATTTTTCAAACTGTTATAGACACAAAAGCTTACAAAAAATTGATAAAAATATTTGACTTATTGGCTTTATCAGGCCAACAAGTCAAACATTTTTAAAGCTCAATTTTAATCTTCAAAATATTTTTAAAATTAGGCAAAAATTTCGTTAAAATTTAAAAATGTTGAGTTGATCGAAAATTTCTGCCACTTTTTACATGATTTTTGGATTGGAAAATTTTTTTCTAAAAAGGGTCCATATTGTTCTTTTTAGAAAAAAAATTTTCCGGTCCAAAAATCATGTAAAAAGTCGCAGAACTTTTCGATCAACTCAATAGATGACATCCAATTGTACTTTCACTTTTATCAAAAAGATCTCTGCTAACAAGTGGTCGTAAAGTCAATTAACGGAAAACGGTATAAAAAAATAAAAGCCGTCTTGCAAAATGCTAAAACTGAAAACCCAAACACATCACATCTTTGCCTCAAAAACAAAATTACACCAACAATATTTCATTCTTCTCGGAAATTTCAAAACACGCATAACAAAAAATCAAACAAAACACATTTTGAAATCTCTTTTTCGTCTCCACTGACCTCTCTAGTGTCTTCTTTACTTCCATTGCCATCACAACAACAATAAAGAATAAGGAAATAATTTTCTGAACAAGAAGAATAAAAATTTGCAAAAAAGAATTTGCAAGAAGAATTTG
>OZJO01000334.1:10008-40687 GCA_900406225.1 Acrobeloides nanus
ACACTAGAAATGTTCTCCATATTGAAATGCATCTGCCTGAAAGAAATTTTGGCCGAAAAAAATTATCTTGGGTGTTTTAGGAGGGTTAGAAAATTCAAAAAATACACGTAAAATCAATGGTATTGAGCTTCGGACATGGTTTTGAATTTTTTAGAAATCGAATTTTGACTCAAAATGACTTTTAAAAACTTTCCCATGCATTAATCTCACTAAATAAATTCAAATTGCAGCGCTTTCTAGGATTTTTCTGACAGAAAAAGTCTTCTGACAGAGATGCAGTCACGATTGTTACCCCCCCCCCCTTTAATAAAATTAAACATACACTATGAACTGTTATACGTTCATTCTTCATTCCAACCCATTGTTCTTCACGTTTAGTGGTATTCGATAATGCCACTTGAATTATAGATCTGGGAATATACAATTGCATATCGCCACCCATCGTTTTTTGCAAAACATCTTGTTGAGGACCTGCATAATATTGATAAATAACTGTTCCCGCAGGTAAGGTTATAGCCGATTGATGTTCTAGTGAGTTGTAAAAAGTTGGTACAACACTAAGCTCATGGATTGCTTGAAATTTGCTAAAGTCATCTTTTAGATGAAAAAATCTCTTTTCTTTCTTTTTTATAGGATGGGTGAAAAATACGGCTAGTTCATTTCTCAAAATTTCTCAAGTTTATCGAAATTAACCCAATGTGTCAAACAATTTCGGAAAAATCCCAAAAAAGTACCCCCGGTGCGCAGTGACGTAGCTGATGGAGGGGGGACTATCGCTCCCCCCTTCCGGCCCGAAAGGCCGGAAAAAATCATAAGGGGGACCCTTTTGTTTTGAAAATTTTCGAAAAAAATTGACCATTTTTTGACCAAAAATAGTCAATTTTGGACCAATTTTTTACTAAAAAACACCATTTTGGCAATAAAAATTTTTTGGTCTGACGATAAAAAAAAATTCGCCAAAATTAGGGTCGAAAACATTTTTTTGGAATCCCCCCTTGCCGACCCCCTCAGCTACGTCACTGCCGGTGCGTGAAAAATTTTCTTGGCATGTGGGCATTTTTGTCCAAAATTGACCTTTTTTTACTTCAAAAGGCTCAAAACTCCCCTATAATTTTTTATGTTTTTTAAATTATTCTCAAATCGAAAAATTATCCTACGTCTTCGGCTCAGATGTCCAATAACATCCAGCTTCATGGGCATCATTCCCCCATCTACGATAAATTGTTATCGGTTCTTTTGCAATTGTCATATAATAAGAGCCACCTCTAAAAAATTTCAAATGTATTATTTTATAGGTATCTATCAGAATAAACTCAAGTACCTATTCGAATTCCGAAATTCATTAAACTTTTTTAATGCCTCTTTGTTAATGTCGTCTGGGTCTTGTTTTGGGTCTTTCTCTGTTAGAAATTTTACAAAGTATTCCAGTGTAATAGGAGGCTCTTTGAAAGAACTATATCCAGGTGTTTCTTGGCCAATAATCTCGAATTTTTGTGTGTTAATAGATTGTTCATCGGATTTATTAAAATTGGTAGTCATTTCAACTATTCAATCCAAACAATGTTTATGAATAAAATTTTAATTTAGAAAAATGGATGAAAACTTTTATAAAATATTAATTTTGAAAAATAAGCAACTCAACAACCGAATATTTATTTCAGATTTAATAAATTTTCAATAAAAAAATTTTTTAATCCAAAATTTAACGACTTAGATGCTCTTATCATAGAATCATAAACTCTGATAACGATTAACTCTTTTTGGTAAACAGCTTACAAGTCATGCGAAAAATGTACCCGATTTAGACAGCAACAAATTTATTAAATTGTATCACTCTTAAATTTGTCAATAATATCTCGATCAATTTTAGATGTTGATGAATAAGTAAAATGGAACATATAACTATGAAGAATAAATATTTTTACAACAAAATTTTTTCATGTCTCGAGTCTGTTTCCATCGACTTGTCTATCCAAATTTCCCGTCTTGCATAGTGGGCGATCCCATCCGATAAGTCAAGTTAAGCAACGTTGAGCCCCGAAAATTCGATTCCCCACACGAACAAACTTTTTTTGCCTAGTTCAAATTGTGTAAAAACAGTGTATTGGGGGATAATTTTATGCGAGTAATCCGAATTTGATGTCCAAATTGATTGAAAACACGTGTCATCAAAACTACTAGTATGCACAAACTTTTTTGACGACGGTGGGATTAGAACTTGCGTCATCAAACTACGAGGAGGGAAATTTGGCATTCCTATGTCGGTGAAAACAGACTCTATCGAATTGATCCATTTTTATGAATGATCAATTTTTCTATTATATTTCAGTATAATCTCTTCATGAAGTGAGGCACTCGGAAGCCGCATTTTTTCGACGAAGTTTGAGGAAAACTTTGGGTACAGCCTTTGTATAATGCGGTGGCACGAAGAATAATCTTTATTCAACAACGTTTTCGGAGTTTAACTCCTTCTTCAGGTCTTAAAAAGAAAATCTTTATTCATTCATTTTCGGACTTGTCAGCATAGTCAAAAACGAGGGTATATGTGAAATTTAGACAAATCAAAACAACTTTTGGGATCCGGGTTTTTCCTTAATGGACCAAAAGTCGATTATTACAGAAAGTAGCTTTTGAAGTCTATTCGAGCAAAATAAAATCGAATTGGGACCACCGAAAGTTCGATTTTTCCCAAAAAGTCGATATTTTCCCTGAATCAGGGTCAAGGAAGCATTTTCACGCTTCAGGAATGCGCGCAATCGATTTTTCGCATAATTTTACCCCTATATAGGTCATATCGAGGAAAAATTTTTTTCGGAGAATGACCCTCAAATGGTCCCCCCTTTAAGATAGGTCAAAAGAAAAACTTGAAAAATAGCTATTTTAGGGCCCCCTGTATAAAAATCACTCTCTCTCCAAATGAGCGCGGATTCGTGGCCCTAGGACAACCGTCACTGATTTAGCCGTACATAAATGTTATGTTAAAAAAGGCGAATATTTCAAAATTTTATTGAGTCTTGTCATCATTCATATAACTTTAAACATACTGCATAACATCGAAAGTTTTCTCTTTTAAATACTAGCAAAAAAGTTTTCGGTACTATTCGGGGTTTAGCGAACCCAAATTTTTGAAAATTGAAAAAATTTTCAAAAACCTTTAATTTTGGTTCCGCTAAACCTGAATAGTACCAAGTATTCTGTAACTTTTGATGCTTTACAAACAAATATATTTAAAAGCGTGCACACATACAATTTAACATTTAAAATACAGAAAAGATTAAAACTTGATCATCGAATTTTCCTAGCTCTTGCATATAATGCGTCGACTACCTTAAAATGTGATCAAAATTAAACAAGAACAAAATAGATAAAAATATACCTCGCCCATTGCATGAATAGTTTCCACTGCCAATTCATAGGTCTTATCCACGGGTTCAACTTCATAGATTATTAACATTCCTTCGCCTTGGTGCAAACTACCTATATTTCCATTTTAAGAGCCGATTTTTCGAACATTCGAAATAATTTTTGGCCGCCCGATTTTAGATTTAAAATGACTTTCAAACATTTTTCAAAAAAATTTTTCCGACTCCTACTAGTACCACGTGTAAAAATGGGTCAAAAATTGAATTTTCTCAGACAGACAATAGACGATTTTTCGAACATTCGAAAGCCCCTGGTACTAGTGTTAAATGGTCGCGCTTCAAGTTGAATTTATTTAGTGAGATTAATGCGTGGTAAAATTTTTGAAAGTCATTTCAAATCAAAAATCGGGCGGCCAAAATTTCAAATCCTTGTTCGAAGCTCTCATACTCCGAAATTTTATTTTTTGAATTTTCCAACCTGTCTAAAACACCAAAGATAATTTTTTTCGATCAAAGTTTAACGCTGGTCGATATATTTCAACACGAAGAACAGTTCTAGCATGGAAAAGTTAGAAGTCGAAAAAATTCGACTCCTAGTACCAACTGTAAAAATGGGTCAAAAATCGAAATTTCTCAGATTTTTTTGAAATCACGCTAGAACTGTTCTCCGTGTTGATTTTTGGCTGCCCGATTATTGCTTTGAAATGACTTTCAAAAATTTGCTCATGCATTAATCTCACTAAATAAATTCAACTTGAAGTGAGCTCGGAACGTTTAGGACAACCGTTGAACGCTCAAAACAGTGTCTCTAAAAATCATATAGAATTACTAACCAGAAAATTTTCCATCCAAAATCATTTGCGATAGTTTCTTCTCGACTCGATCTTTTGGAAGACCAATTTTAGAAGCCACATGAGCAATCTGGACATAGGAATAAGGCTCGATAATTCGACAAAGATCCTTTTCTAGCATACTGTCGCTTAGAGAGTTAAAGTGCTTCTTAACAACCGGATCGCATTGCAATTCTAGTCGAAAACTGCCGAATGCCTGCAAAAAGTAGTTAGTTACCATTGAGCTTTTTTAAAACTACCTTGTTGAAATCTGCAAGGGAGCGCTTCTTGGCAGAATTCGCAATCGCACGCATAGCCTCGATATCAGATCCTGAATACTTCATTGCAGTTTTGTGTGATAGAATTGTATTGATCTCGTCCGGACTATCCAGCATAATCTTTAAAAACAAGGTCAGTTTAATGAAGCTTCTGTAAAATCATACTTTGCAAAGCAACATGTACTTGAGAGCGCGTAAAGCTTCTATCTTTTCATTGACTGAATCATAGCCTTCGAATGCTTCATAGAAATATGAAAAAGCTGTTTTAAAGTCTCGTTCATCGGCCGCATGAAGAATTCCAGATTGCATATCCAAAGCAGCCTAAACATGCAGCTTTAAATTAAGTGAATTACGTGCTTGAACCAACGGGTTCCTAAATTTCCAAACTTCCGAATCAGAACCCCAGGGATAGGAACTGTCACGGTCTTAACAAACCCAGCTACCTATGTTTTTTTTCAAACTTTCCAAAATCCATAGGTATCTATGGTTTTAGACAAAAAAGGGGGTACCCTTATGATTTAAAAAAAATTTTCCTGGAGGGAGTCTCCCTACGTGCCGGGGCATGGGGAGGAGACAATTGTCCCCTTTAAATATGGGCCTGAAGCCACGGATATTGATGAGATGCCATTTCCTTCAGATTATATTAGAGAATAAACTCAAAAACACATACCTGCATTTTCGGAGGTATATACATAGAGTTCGCCGTCGTACGAGCCGATGTAAGTGCAGTACGCGCCTTGGCCAAACTCGCCAAATGGTAACAAGCTTTGCTTTCTTCCAACTGTACTTCAACGATGAGATCCTTGTCGTCGACTTTCTTGAGTTCTCGAATCAAGCTGCTAGCTGAAAAATCATTTAAATAAAACAATGGAGCTACTACACAATAGGACGGGGGGCCACCCATGTGAAAAATTTTTCGAAAGAATTTTCTGGAAATGACACTTCTAGGGATAAAAATACGCAGGCAATCCGAATGTGACATTATCGAAGCGAAAAAAACGCTTCCAGGGTTCAGGGAAGGCTAGTGTATTGAAGCAAACATCACATTTTTACAACTTTTCGCTTCAATACACTAACCCACCCTGAATCAGAGGAGTATTTTTTCTCTTCGAAAATGTCAAATTCGGATTCCCCACATGTCTTTACCCCTAGAAGTGCCATTTCCACAAAATTTTCGAAAATTTTTTTCACGTGGGTGGCCCCCTCCCCTATTGTATAGTAGCTCCAAAACAATTTCTACAATTATACCTAGCACCAGCGATTGACTGTAGCGATTCAAATCGTTGTATAAACGGACTAGACGAGCCTGTAGAGTTTGTCGCAAGAAAGTACGATGTTCATCTTCGGCCCATTGAATACACTCCTTACAAAGGTCGATCTGGAAAATTAATGGACTAGACAAGTAGCATATACAGGATTTTGATTTTTTAATTTTCGAGGATGGGGGCGAAACCCCAAAACCTCTTTTTTTCAATGGAATTTTTCAAAAATTTTCCTATTTTTTTCAATTTCTTCAGAAATTTTTCGATTTCGAGGGGAGGGGGCTATTTTTGGTGCTAGTCGACAATAGGTATCCAATAAAACTTTATGTATCCAATGAAACTTTGTACCCAGGCTTAGACCTAAGCCTGGATACATAGTTTCATTATGTATCCATATTGTCTAGCACCCTATTTTTTCCATTTTCTTCAGAAATTTTTTGTGGGAAATATTCGGCCCGGTTAAACTATGCCTCACCTACTCTAATAACATACCTTAATTTCTCCAACTTGATCTTCAATCATCAAACATAGATCTAACAAATTTCGGACCAACTTAGCAGCCTTTGCTTTGCCTAACGAGACCAAAAATGGGCGAGTGTTTTGAATCATATCACGCAAATCCTGTGTTCGTTTGTTTCGTGCGAGCATATTTCCGAGTTCCATGATTGAATCTTCCTTTAGTTTTATCTCTTCTTCAGTATTTGTGTTGTTTAATGGCTTTGAAACTAAATTTTGGGTTAAAGAAAAATTTATCATAACTGATGAAAATTTTACCGAAACTCGTCAAGTAACGAATGGCATTTTCTTCGTTTTGATGAGGTTGATTAGGGAAATGCTCCATTACTGTTTCACCCGACATTTCTCTTAAAGAATATATATTTTGTATCAAGAAAACAAGAAACAAACAAAAAGAATTGAATTACGCAAAAAATAATTCGACAGCCGCGAAATTGTGATGATTTCTTTCAAAAACAAGCTGAGACAAAACGCCACTAACGAATTTACAGTATGATTCGTGAATCGTCTCATGTTAACTTGAAAATAGAATGCAAATTTATAAAACTGTTTGAGAAAAAGAGAGATCCAGAAAATAGTAGGTAGTTAACAGATACAACACACAATTATTGGTAGGGATGCCAAGTCTACTGATTTTTCAGAAAAGTGCTGATTTTGGGATGCCAAATCTGGCAAAAACTGATTTTTCAGTATCAAATCGAAATTTTGTCAAATTTATAAGAAATATAATGGAAAGTTAGAATTTTTTGATTTTTGAAGTCAGATTTTGAACAAACGTTCTTGGCATCCCTGATTATTGGTGTTGAAATTTGGGTGTAAATGATTAACACCAATTTTAATATTATTGGCCCGATCAAATGAGGAAAGAACCTAGTCGGCCCTGGCATTGCTCGTGCAGGCCTAAGACCATAGTCCGAAAGGATCCACTTTTTTAGGACCCCGAACCCCATTTGCGCCCAGGGCCCATGGGTCTTCGGACCCCCGGAACCCATTTCCGGACTCTGCCCAAGACCATACATGGGCAAGAGGTCGGACTGTCCGACCCAACCCACGTCGCAAATTGGCAAAAATCTGGGTTTTTTCACCAAAAATGACCACATTTTTGAGAGATTACCCTTATATTTCCCTAAATTTTCGAAAAAAATTCAGACAACCTCGCAAATTGGCGAAAAAAAATCAGACAATCTCGCAAATTTTTGATTGTCTGATCCCTTGCCCTTGTATGCCTAAGAACAGCAGTGAAAAATCCGAATTTGATAGTGTTTAAGGGACGATTTCTCGAACACGGGGTGACCATAGGCTGCGCGCCTCGACGTCGGGATGCGGCGAGACGGAATATCTTTTTATGGTTGAAGAATTTTGACATGGTGTTATTTCATAAAATGTAGCTCTCATCTAGCTCGACATTTTTGCAAACGACACCATGTCAAAATTCCTCAGCCATAAAAAGATATTCTGTCTCGCCGAATCTCGACGTCGAGACGAATTAGTGGAAGCCCTAAAATTCTCGAATTTATGACTCAAGTCGAGACGGCGTCTCAAATTTGTTCGACCTCGTTTGAATTAGTTTGAGTATTGACACGAAAACCCTGAATTTTGCATTTTTTTAAATACGCTTAATTATTGGATGTATCTAAAAAACAAAGACAACATTCTTTATAGCTCGACGAGACGAACAAAACGACACCAAATTGATCCAGTTTGATAATTGTTTTGGGTTATTGAAACGAAAACTCTTCATGTTTTCGTTTCAATATCCCAAAACAATTTTCAAATTGGATAAATTTGGTGTCGTCTTTTTTTCATATTTTCAAGATCTAATAATTTCCATATTTTAGTTTATAATAGCAAATGAAACTTGTTTTGAATCGATCTAATAAGAATAAAATTATCGAATGGCAAGAAAGAATCCAAAACGAGGATTCTGAGGTTTGTTTTATCTTATTTTTTTAATCATTTGTTAGAATAATACGTTTTGCACTTACAATCTTCTTAATTTGGCTCAGATTCATAATGGGGGATTATTATAATTTTTGAGAAAAAATTAAAATATTTTGGGCAAAAAGGCACCACCATGTTTTCTATCCTTTGTCTAGGTGTGCTCCTCTCTATACGCTTGCAATAAAGCATTCATGATCTTTTCTACTATCCATTCCTCTTTCTGCTTCCTATTTGGAACGTAATTTATGGACATCCTTAACCGGAATTTAATATTGTTATTTATTTTAGGAGATTTATGAAACTCTTAAGGAATTGAATCCATTTACAAAAGATAATGTTAAGGCTGACGAGGATTCAAGTGATTTGGCATCATTTTTAGAAGCTTTTTATAACTTCATTGTTACTTCTTCTGAGAATGAACGAAATGTTATAAAAAAGCTATGCAATCATGTTTTTAAATTTTCCGATCTTATTCTATTAGCAATTCAAGGGCTGAATTCTCGGATTTCGGTACGTTTTGAAAAACATAAAGCTTGTGCATGATTTTGGTAACTAAAAAAACTTTTTTAAAGAAATCTCTTTCCGAATCTGCTAAATGGAATTTATATTGGTTTATGCGTTTTATTCCATTGCCTACAAAAAAGTTATATCCATTGTATAGAGATGATTGTAAGTTTTTTGTATGTGCTAAACTTCAGGTACCTATTTTGGCACAATGCCTTAAGTACAGGGTGTGTGTGAAAAGTTTGTGATCACTTTGAATTTTTATAACAAACAATATATAACAACAAAAATTATTCAAAATATCCTCGTTTAGCTTTTATTAGAAAATATTTGTTGCGCTTTTTTGAATTATTTTTTGCTCTTTTGTGAACATCTATTTTTTATAGCAAAAATAGCTGAATTTTGACCAGCAATAGTCAAACTGTATGAAAAAGGGAAATCAATTCTGGAGTACGCCTGAATTGAATGTATTGGATTATTCGAAGAATTCTGGAAGCGGCAGCATATTCGAAACTACACAAGACAGTTGAATAATTGAAGCGAGCTCTGGTGAAGGCTTGGAAAGAAGAGATAACAGTGAAGATAATGAATAACATCGCCGATGTCTTCCCGAAACTATTAAATAAATTTATCGAAGCTCAAGGAGGATATTTTGAATAGTTTTTGTTGTTTTGTTATTGTTATATATTGTTTGTTATAAAAATTGAAGGTGATCACGAACTTTTAACACATCTTGTACAATGCCCCCTCCACTAAGGGCTTCAGGAAGGCATTGTATATAAGGCAACAGCACTTTATATACAATGTCCCCTATGGGATCAAAAAAAGGTATCAAACTTTATATTTAACTTAAACTTATCATTTTATAGACGAAGTTCTTCCAATTGGGTCCAATATATTAAATGAACATGTTCAAAGCATGTGGCTGTCTTTTACTAAACTAGAAGTATAATTTAATGACATTGTCGTATCTATGATTTAGTTCGGAGGGAGACTCGACGTTTTCGAATTGGGGTAGATGAAAAATGAATTTTCTTGTATTTTGAAAGTTCAGAATTTGACTTAAGGGCGTCGAAAAATTTCTTTGAAGCCCGATTTTTGCCACGGGTGCATTAGGGTCAAAAATCGGGCTCTGAAGGAATTTGTCGACGCTCCTGAAGTCAAATTCTGAACTTCCGAACACATCTAGAAAATGACTATTGAAGCACATTTTTCAAGTGAGCATAGAGAAATGTAGCTCGTCGCTTCCTCTTTCACGTAAAAAATTGCGAAAAAAATATTTTGAAATAACTGAGATATGGGTCCTTTGAGTGCTAGAGACCCGAAAAAATTGACCCGAAACGACTTCTCGCCATTTTTTGACTCCTTTCCGGCATCTTTGAGCTTAAAAATCATATGATAAATTTTTCTACCAAAATACTTCGGAAAAAATTTCGTGCCGGGGCAGTCCGAATCTTTCAGACTTCACGTTTTAATGTTTTTAATTTCTTTGTTTAGCTGCCATCAAAGTTATGTCGATTAATGGTTCCATTTTTCGTGGAGCATATTATTGATGCGTTGCCTAATTCAGAGTTGTTTGGCGACTTCTTATTTAGCGTTTTCAATAAAGGCCAAATATATTCTGTTCTATCGTTAGCTGGTATTTTTAAGCTTATTGTCCATCGAAATTTGTAAGTTTATTTTGTTAAAATAACAACATTTTCCCGGAATTTGAATATTACTATTTTACAAAAGTCGCATTTTTGATTTATCGAAGAAAATTTTTATCAACTTATTTTTAGTGAATATCCAGAATTCTATTCTCAAGTTTACCATCTTACGCACTCTTCTGTATGTTATTCTTCATATTCTCAGAAGTTTTTCGAATTGTTAGATCTATTCCTTTCTTCAACGTAAGTTTTTTTTGTTTTTGCAAATATTTTATTTTTAGTCATATTCCATCTTACATCCTGGCAGCATTTGTTAAGAAATTGTCTAGAATTTTATTGCAAGCCCCTTTAAGCCACCAGTTTGTGCTGTTGACTCTCATTCGAAATCTCATTACTCGTCACAACGTTTTATTGCCACTTATTCATCGAGACGAACCAGGTAAGCATGGCTTTATTGTCCAATTAAGGGGTTATTCATTTATTACGATTGGTTGAAATTCTATAAAAAGTTGAGTTTCAAATGTTAAAGGGGTTCGATTTATGGTCATTTTGTGAAAAATTGTTTTCAACAATCTTTGCGAAAATGACTTTTTTATGGTTAAAAATAATCGAAAAATTGATTCCACGCATTCCTGAAGCATGAAAACGTACTCCTGACCCAGTTTCGGGTATCCGGGTCCCTCCGCAAAACTCACTTTCCGTGAAAAATTTTATCTTAAAGAACCTATTAGGGGTAATCTTATGTGGAGAATTGAATGCAATCGTTTTTGAAACGAAAAAATATTTTGACCAAGTTTGACGTTTTTTTTTGATTTTTTTGTTTGTTTTTTCTCTTCGTTTTTTGTTGAACGTTGGCAATTTTTATCTTTATAGTCTCAGTTTAAAAATGTCTGAAGATGAAAAAGTTATGTTAGACGTTTTCATGCTTCGGGAATGCGTGGAATCGATTTTTCGCTTATTTTTAAGCCATTTTCGCTGAAAACAATTTTTTCACAAAGTGACCACAAACCGGCCCCTCCTTTAAGCCTCAAATTGGCGATTAACCTTAATATTAATAGGGGTTTATCAAGGAATTTGAAAATTCATCACTTTGACGGTTCAACCTGAACTCGTAATTATGCGAATTTCAGCCGTTTACATTGACCCTTATAAAACTTTAGTTACATTTACTTCTGATCCTTACAACGAAGAGGAAAAGAACCCAAAGAATTCAAAAGCTTTAGAATCATCTTTATGGGAACTTACTGTAAGATTTGATGATTTATTCTCGAAAAAAACTAATTTAGCTTGTTCGAAAGCATTGGTATGATCGAGTTTCAAAGAAAGCCGACTTTCTGGATAGACAAGCTCAAGAACAAGAAAATTTACTAATTTGGAAATCCGTTGACGAGTTATTTGAAGAAATTATGGCACGCAAGTTTGGTGCTGGTACTGCCGAGTCTACAAACGGGAATGATCAAGAGGTTTGTTTTACCTTTGTTATACAGGGTGAGCCAAAAACCGTACTTTTGCGTTTTTTGGCGAAAATGTTTCAAAAATCACCTATAAGGGGTATGTGCGAGAAATCGACTTATAGATGATTTTTGAAAAAAAAATTTTTCACCAAAAAAACGCAGAAGTACGGTTTTTTGGCTCATCCAGTAATTTAAAATATCAATTAAAGAGCCTCGTTTTAAAATACAACTGACCTTCTATAAGACGCCACTCATGATCCGGTCCCAATGCGTCTTATCGAGGTACATTTGTACCGAAAAATGTCCGTGGTTACATATCCGAGTTCCCCATATCGAAAACCTCGATCTCGTGTAGCGTATCAAGAGGTGGCGTCTTATATGAGAGAGGAGGGGTTGTATCTTATTGGAGGGGCATCTTATCGAGAGTCAACTATACTCAAATTTAGAGTAATGAAGAAAATGAGGAAGATGAGATACCGAAGAAGAAAAAAAAGAAAGTAACTTTTGTGGAATTAAGATCCGAGACCAAGCATCCTATAAAAGATAATGAGCTTCCAATGAACTACATAAAACCGGCAAGCTCCTTTTTAAGGCATACCTCAATTGATTATAAATTGTGGCAACCTTGATTGCAATTGTTATTGGTTAATTTGTTGTTATGAAATTGTTTTGTTTGTTATGAAATTGTTATTTCAATAAAAGTTTAAAGATCTTTCATAATGGATGAAATGTTGTTTAACCCTTGTATATCTTTTTAAGATCGTTTTTAAATAAGTAAAATCTAGGAAGCAAGATGGATCATTATGATCAAAGTCCACACCCTCATTCGATAATGAGTACATTGCTTGGTGGTCAAACTCCAGCTTCAGCTAGTATGGGAGGACTTGGGCCTAGCTCAATTCTTGGACCTGGTTCAATATTCGGAGCTCAATCTTTATTTCAAAGTATAGGTGGTCCTGGATCTGTCCTAGCAAATGCTGGTCCAAGTTCAATACTTGCTCAGTCAAATTTAGGCCCAGGTAATTATTGGTTTGTTGGGTACTACTTCAGATTAACGACCGCAAATGACAGGGTTTTGAAGTCGAAATTTTTTTCTTCAAAAACATTTTAGGGGTATTTTTATGTGAGAAATTGATTGCGCGCATTCCCGAAGCGTGAAAATGAGCCTTTTATACTGCAATCAGGCAAAAACAGCTTTCATACTTTGTCGATGCGCCATAAAAATTGAAAAAAATCACATGCTTATAATGTATAAAAGGCTCATCTTCACGAAAATTATTCATTTTCACGCTTAGGGAATGCGCTCAATCGATTTCTCGCATAAAAATACCCCTAGAATGCTTGATTTTCAAAAAAATTTCGTCTCATTTGTGATCGTTAATCCGACGTAGTACCGTTTGTTGTTTGCAACCTAAATTTTTTAAGGATCTGTTTTAAATAGCCATAATGGGCCTGGTTCAATTGTCAGTTACAGTGGAGATCGTGGTCCTGGAAGTGTGATGAATTTGAGCA
This sequence comes from Acrobeloides nanus, assembly GCA_900406225.1. Classification (NCBI taxonomy): domain Eukaryota; kingdom Metazoa; phylum Nematoda; class Chromadorea; order Rhabditida; family Cephalobidae; genus Acrobeloides; species Acrobeloides nanus. Next base: position 23,317 of record OZJO01000334.1, read on the forward strand.
ATATCCCCGGTGCTTCTTCAACTCATTATCCCGAGACTCCATCTGTGAATGTTAATTTGACTGTCCCTATGACACCTTTAGCGGGAAATGAGCCTGACCGATTTCAGCAAATGCCACCTTCAAACATTCCTACTATGATGCCGCAAACTCCTTTATCGACTGCTATGGATATTCCATCCCCTCAATTACAGAATATTGTTTCTACTGTAAATTTGGGTAAATTTATAGAATTCTTCTAAAATAGATGAAAGGAAGACAGTTGGTGCTATTCAAGTCTGGGGATCCCAATGACGTGAAAAAAATTTTTTAATGACTTTAGCATAATTTTTAACAAGAAATTCAAAAAATGCTTTACTGTTACTGCTACTTTTAATCAAATTCATCATTTAGGTGTACAATTGGATTTGAAAACTATTGCTCTTCATGCTCGGAATGCTGAATACAATCCCAAACGTTTTGCTGCTGTTATTATGCGAATTCGAGATCCTCGCACAACAGCATTGATATTTAGTTCAGGAAAGATGGTAGTAACTGGAGCCAAATCAGAAGATCTCAGTAGATTAGCCGCTAGAAAATATGCTCGGATTGTCCAAAAACTAGGCTTTAGTGCAAAATTCACCGAATTTAAGGTGTTTTTTTAAAGCAAAACACAATGATTCAATTATGTTAAGGTTCAAAATATGGTGGGTTCTTGTGATGTGAAGTTTCCTATACAGCTAGAAGGACTTTGTATTACGCACGCTCAATTCAGCACTTATGAGCCGGAACTTTTCCCTGGTCTAATTTACCGGATGGTAAAACCCAGAGTAGTATTGCTTATCTTTGTCAGTGGCAAGGTATGCAAATTTCTGTGTTTATTAATGAGTTTTTATGCTATTAAACATTTATTTAGGTAGTTATAACTGGTGCCAAGTTCAAGAGAGACATAGATGATGCTTTTAGTCAAATTTACCCCATTCTCAAAGGATTCAAGAAATGATTGAATTTTAGTTATATATAGGATATTTTTAGTCAAGAGAAAAAGTTTATCGCCTATAGTCCAAGAGCAAGTTGCGCAAAATTTTTCTTGGACGGGAATGATTTGATCCTCGGAGGTCAAAATTTTGTTTATATATATGTAAAAGTTGTTAAAGCAAATCCCCTTAAAATTTCATGAGAATTTTTGTATATCATTTTGTTCGATTTTGACCTATTCAGATGAATGTATTCCCTAGAGATGTTAACTATTATCATATCTAGTTTAATTTTTATAATCTTGCATTAATCATTTGTTTATCTACCATATTTTTAAAAGCAATGTTTACAGATTAATTTTTCTATATCATATTTTTATAACTTTTACTGTGATTACTTTTCTATATATGCCTCGTCATCGATTGGATTGTTCCAAAATTTCGTGCACTTCACTTTTATACTATATCGATAGAATATAAGAAAAACGAAACGTGAAGTGCACGAACTTTGGGAACAACCCAATAGAATTGTTGGTTCCTTATAAAAGAGCTAGAGTTCAATTTAGTCGATAAAATTTATGATTGTTTATGTGAGAATACGAAAAATTTTTAACGTTAGATAAATTCCCAAAGGCAGTGGCGCACCTGAGGAGCAGACCCCCTGAAATCTGAAAAATAAAAATTTTTTCCTAATGGTCCCCCCTATGTTTTTGTCCAAAATTTTTTCTAAAAACCTAATGGTCCCCCTTTATGATTTTTCATCAAAACAGTCAAAAAATTTCCTTTTTTTCTTGATACGCCACTGCCCATTGGGAATGCTTAGGATTTTTCGAAACGGATTTCTTTTATTCGTATAAACTGGAGACCGAGAGGCACTGCCGAGCTTTTCATGAAAATTCGATTTTCTCCCTTGGTCCCGTTTATATGATTCTATAAATTTGTTTTCTGGTCATTTCTGTAAAGTCTATCTGTTAAAATTGTGTGCCCTATCTTGGATATTCTAGTACATTAAATGTGTAATGCTTGCGTCGGACGATCTCGGGAACGCTTGATTTAAACCCTTAACGCAAAAATAAAAGTTGTAATGGAACGTTGAGAGAAAACGATTGACACCAAAATCATCGAACTCGGAGATAAAATTTCTTTTTCACTTTGGGGGACCAAGGGGGAAAAATTTGAATTTTTGAAATTGTACAATTTTAACATTTTTATATTGAACCGCTTGGAGTCACTCTCGGAGAAACCGCGAGCGCAGAGCGCTCGTCCCTCAGTACTTTGTATTATTATATAGTTTTTCCTTTTTATGAACTTACAATTTTTATCATAAACCTTTGATTTTGTTTACAAATACACTATGAGACATAAAACCTATTCCACTTTTAAAAAATCGATTTTCTCGGCGGTCTTAAACACTCAACGGAAATTTCTTTTTGTAAACGTTAGCTGAGAGTTTAATTAATCAGGAAAATTAATTAATCCTTAAAAAATTTCTGCTCGGTTAGGCTTTCGGGACGAAAAGTGGGACTTTATCAAAGATTCTCAAAAAGAGTTTGGACAAAAAACCTCTTCCACTTTTGTAAGTTACAAAATTTTGCGGTTTTTTCTCTTTTAAACTCTTTGCATTCTTCTTGGTAAAATAATCCATTTCAGCTAAAATGACGGGAGGAAAATCATTTTCGGAAGTCAATAAAGGTAGAATTTATCGATCAAAGGCTTAGCAACCGGAAAATCGCAAAAAATTGGGATGCTCATACTCACCGGTAAAAATTTTTGTTAAGAATCAGCAAAATTATGAAAAAAGAAGGCGATATGGACGTCGAAAGAAGATTTCCGACTGTGAAAAACATCGAATTTTAAGAGCTGCATCCAACTCCACCAAGTCTGGACAACAATTGAATGCGGATTTAGGTCAAATGTATCCTCTAGAACGATAACTCGGATCATAAAGTGGTTGGATAAAACAAGCAAGAATGAAGTGTGCTCCGACATTTAGAAAGAACGACAAGCCATCAAATTTATCAGCTTATTAATCGTAATGGAGGTCTTACGGATTATTAAAGATGTTTTTTATTGTGTTTTTTGTTGAATAAAATGTTTTTTTTCTGTGATTTACAAAAGTGGAAGAGGTTTTTTGTCTAATCTATTTTTGAGAATTTTTGATAGTCCCATTTTTCGGCTCGAAAACCTAACCGAGCAGAAATTTTTTAAAGATTTCGTGATTAATTAAACTCTAACGTTTACAAAAAGAAATTTCCGTCGGGTGTTCAAGACCATCGAGAAAATTGTTTTTTTTTAAAATTGGAATAGATTTTATGTCTCACAGTGTAGTGTTGGTAATATGTACAAATGTTATGACTCTTAAAAAGTATCGAAATTGATTTTTTGTTGTTTTAAGAGGCGATATCTCGAAATATCGAAGATATCACACTAGAGGGTGGTGGTAGGAAAAAAATATTGCTACAAACTTGAAGCCTAGTTTATTTTTACGTACCTGGTGAGTGATTAATAAAAACATATTATTTAGGTCGCACCTTTATACTTGTGGAGAAATCGACACTATTACTTTTTTCACGTTTATTAATGCCTGAACTTTTGGCATATCAAATAAAAAAATCATTTTCCGACCCAAAAATTCATTCATGGGGCCCCTTGGTTTTAAGCGCACGCTCCACTTTGTTAGCGATTTTTACATTTTTCGCTCTCCGGCCTTTGAAATAGGACTTGGTCAGAATGTCNCTTTTGGCATATCAAATAAAAAAATCATTTTCCGACCCAAAAATTCATTCATGGGGCCCTTTGGTTTTAAGCGCACGCTCCACTTTGTTAGCGATTTTTACATTTTTCGCTCTCCGGCCTTTGAAATAGGACTTGGTCAGAATGTCGGGCATGAATTATTTTTTATTTGTGGATCGATACCTGCATTAACAGAAAATTTCGAGCTAGAGCTCAAAGAGTAATTTTTCGAGGGGGTCAAAAATCGCTAAGTTTGGTAAGAATGTCACTTTTCTCGAGAACTACACAGGCATTGGGCATAGTCGAGGTGTCGTTAGAAAGGGGAACGATTGGCAATAAAAACGTGCCTTAAATTTTAGGGTCCGGAGACCAATTTTTGCCAAACACGACACCTCAATTTCTCAAGTATAAAGGTGCGGGACCTAACTAATATGTTTTTATTAATCACTATCATAGGCGTAGCCAAGTGGGGGGGGGCTATAGCCCCCCGTCGCCAAAAATTTTAAGAAAAAATAAAAAACAACAAGTAGCTACCTTATGATTTTTCAACATTTTTGGTCATTTTACTCGATTAGCCCCCCCCCCCCCTTTTTTTCAACATTTTTGGTCATTTTACTCGATTAGCCCCCCCCCTGTCAGAAAATCCTGGCTACGCCTATGATCACTATCTAGAACGTAAAAATAGACTAGGCTTCAAGTTTTTAGCAATATTTTTTTCCTACCACCACCCCTGTGCGAATTTTCGAGATATCGTTGCTTAATTCCAAATCGTAAAAATAATTAAAGAGATCTATCATGGATTCGCATATCATTCAAGATGTTGATTCAGTGGAAAAGCTTCAAGAGGTATTGTTAAATTGTGAAGCATCGGAATTCCATAAGCTTGCTAATCATTCTCTTCGGATATTCGTTTTATCAAATTTCGCTGGATTAACAAGTAGTGTTTGATTTTGTCGAAACTCGAAGTTAACATTTTCAGGCGACACGGGTTTTCTCAATCCCACATTGCTGAGCAAACTTCGTTCAATTGAACAACAAACTGAAATACTAAATGATCTTTCATTTGGTCTTATAAGGCCAATTAAAAAAGCCCGGTATTTTTATTCTTTGAATTTTAAACAATTTTTTTAAAGTAACATCGAACTTCTTTGGATATCTGCGGGATTTCCATCAAAAAGATTCCTTTCTGATATCGAAAATACGTTTACTACATTTGATAGTTTGTTATGCAAGTTTCGGACTCTATTTTCTTGGGCACTAATTTTGGAAGAACCTTCGGCTCAATTAAAGGAAAGGATTAAAGAAATTGTAAGTACTAAAACCTTTTGCCACTACACTCAAAACGATTGGTGTTAATGCAAATCAAACAACAAATAAAAAAACATCAAATTGGTGTTAATTAGTACAAAAATCTGATGAATTAACACCAAAATTGGGGTTACATATAACACCATTTTTTTGGTATCATTTTGATACAATTTTGCACCATTTTGCCATTAACACCAATCGTTTTGAGTGTATGTAGTGGATCAAGGTGGAATAGGCATGGATTTATTACTACCTACTTGAAAAATGTACATTTTTAGATTCTTCTATTAGAAAACCAATGGGAAAACGAATCGAACAATACTTTGAAAGCTGAATTTCTGCTAGAACGTATGTACTATCACCTATTTTTCTACGAATACGATGAAGCGAAGGATTGTCTGTCAAAAGCTGTTTCGTTGGCTGGTTTCAGCTTTGATTTGATTGGCTTATTGGGGAAGAGGACTAGGTTCCAACAAAAAGACGTGGCTCAATTGGCAGTTTCGGTAGTGTTTTACTACTTTTGAGTTAATTTTAATGTGAATATTTACAGGTAACTTCGTCAATTGAAAATGTATACTGCGAAGCTGATAAGGATGTTCCACTTAACTGTTTGATGAATGATGATACTTTGTTAGAACAGGTATGTTAATTGGCTAATGGATAATACCTTTACACTTCCAACCGTTGAGTGACGCCCTCCCTTCAATTCGATATAGTGATCCCTCCTGAGACATAATTTTGCGCAAATGTATTCGTCCTCGCGTAAGGGGCGGTATATCCTCGCCTAAGGGGCAAAAGTCCTCAGCTAGCGCTATAACAAGGGGCGCCAGCAACTTTAATATTTCGATATAGCGACTCCCTCCCTGAGGAGGTCACTATATTCCACTGATGGACCAAAAATATTTCTTTTAGGTTTCTTTGTCCAGCGGAGAAAATACTCGAATTTTACTTTCACCTATTCAAATAGGCTGTGTACTAGCTACTGCAATTCTTGACAAACGCACTCATCATTACGATGAAATTTTGAAACAACGACTACTCACTTATATTGACGAGGTACGATTTTTTATTATAAAATCGAGAAATTTTTTTGGTACTACTAATGATTAGTGAGCCCATTTAACGTGAATTTTTTCAAAAATTTTTTTGGCTTTTTGAAATTCTTAGTACAGTCAAAGCTCCGTTTAGTCACACCCTCCGGGAGGGTGGAACTAAACGGAGCTTTGACTGTAGTACTATTCTTTTATAGGTAATATTACAACGGCGTAACTTTGCTCTTCAAACACGGGCACTTGCCGAAAGATGTGAATTGGAAAAAGATCAAAGAAGAAGGGTAGATAGAGCTTGTCGTCAGGCTGAAGTTCTGACTAAGCTTCTTGATGGTGTTGATGATTCGGTGAGTTTGTTTAAAAATCAATTGTCTTATATTCTTTGTTCTTTAGACTCCGAATGATGAGAAGTATAAGAGATTTGATATGCTATTGGCAAGCAATCCAATGCCATTCTGGAAAATTCATACAATCCATGCAAAAATTCTACGCTCCTTGGGTTGCACTGGAGTAAGTTTTAGCACGTTAGAACACATCTGGGCAAAGGGGTGGAATTCTTCGCAATTTTCCAATCCTATCTGTCTATGTATGCGAAATTTGGATTCCTCGCATAAAAATACCCCTAGAGGGTCATTTTCGAAAAAAAAATTATAAAAAATTTTCGTCCCCCAAAGTGGAATAGTACCAAGATTTCTCTTATTTTGAGAGACCAAATCTTATCTTTTAAACAAATTTTATTACAAAATTTTATTTTTTTGCTGAAAAAATCTTATTTTTTACGATTTTATTAAAGAAGTCTTTATTTTTACCTATTTTTCAAAAAATATCCTTATTCTCATTCTTCAGGACTTGGTATCAATGCATAAGGGGGGGGGCACTTATGTTTTTTTCAGTCTTTAGTCGGGTTTGGAGGGCTACCGGGCCTCAATGCGCGTACGGGCCTGTAACTGATCATTCAATGTTTTCAGGAAGCTCTACGAATCTATGAGTCGATGGAAGATTGGGATCAAGTAGTGGATTGTTACAAACATTTGGACCAGCTAGAAAAAGCAGAACAATTAGTGAGAAAACTTCTGAGCCAAAAAGAAGATCCTGTGTATTTCTGTATACTAGGTGATATTACGCGAAATGTCGATTACTATGAAAAAGCTATCGAGGTAAACATGTTCAAATACGCATAGTAAAAATATGCAGTTTTGATCGATTTTGATTATCAAAATTTCCGATCTCTAATCTAAATTTCAATTTTTTTTTTGTTGAAAAAACGATAAAAATTTGATCAAAACTGGGGGTATAGACTTGGAGAAAGATCAAACTTTTTTGAAAAATCGAATTTTTCAACAAAAAAATCGAAAAAATGGAATTTTTCATGCAAAATTGAAAACATGCAGTTTTGATCGATTTTGAAGATCAAAATTTCCGATCTCTAATTTAGATTTCTAAAGACCATTCGGCGAGAGCGAGAAAGGCTCTAGGGAATCTTATGTTAATTAGAAATCAGTTTGATTTGGCATATGATCATTTGAAACGGTCCGTCGATCTTCAACCTTTTCAAGTAAGTGCAATTTGATTTTTTTTTAAATATCTTTTCTTAAAAATCAATTTCGTTTCAATGTATAGGATGATCCAAAAAAACCGTATTTTTGCGTTTTTTTGGCGAAAATTTTTTTTAAAATCACCTTCAAAGGGTAATTTTCATACAAGAAATCGATTGCGCGCATCGAAAACCCTTGAAAACGCACTCAGACTATGGAATATATACAATTTTCAGAATTAATACCGAATGTTGGGGTTAAATTTTTTTTAATACAAAATTGTGATATTTCACGGTCCTGGGAAGCGTTTTCAAAATTTTTCGTGCAATCGATTTCTCGCATGAAAATATATTTTTGAAAAAAATTGAAAAATTTTCACCAAAAAAACGCAAAAGTACGGTTTTTTTTTTGGCTTACTCTGTAATTCTTTTATAGCTTGGGACATGGTTCAATATGGGTCATTGTGCTTGGAAATTGGAGCGGTATCAAGATGCTGCCAATGCTTATCATCGTTGTGTGTCGTTTGAGCCGGAGCATTTCGAGGCATGGAACAACCTAGCTGCTGCTTACATCAGAATGAACCAAAAACCAAGAGCTCAGAAAATTCTCACAGAAGCTCTGAAGTTCAACTATGATCATGCAAATATTTGGGAGAACTACCTCTTGATTTGTGTTGATGTAGCCGATTTTGCTCAAGCTATTGAAGCATATCACCGGTGTATAGACTTGAAACACCGATTTCAAGATGATCAAGTGCTTGAAATAGTTGTCACTCAAGTTTTGAAATTGCCTGAGGTATCCTTGTTGTTTCTTGTTTGTAGGCTTATCTAGGATTGCCAAATCTATGACCTATGGGTTACACAAATGTAATCCAGACAAGCATTTTGTAATCCAACAATTTGTAAAATTACTATGGCTGGGTTACACGGTGTGTAACCCAAACAAGCTTTTTATCAATCAAGTGTAACCCAGACAATAAATTTTTTTGTCACCCAGGTTGCCATATTCAGAAACCAATATGGCAACTCTGGGCTTATCCCCATTTGTTTAGGATGAAAATTCAACTCGTATTAAAGAGCGCATGCGAAAGTTATTGGGTAGAATTTCGAGTTCTCAAGCGACAAGTTCGCTTTTTTGGCATCTTTATGCTTTAGCTAAAAAGCCTTCGGATGATTGTACAGATATCATGGCATGGATGGCTTATTTTGATTTGGAAGAAAAATCTTTGAGGCTTATGATGAATGAAAAGGTTGGAGTTGAAACAAAAACTTGATCCTTTGACAGAGCCGTATCCGGGGGGACTAAGCAGGCCCAAGCCTTCCTCCGGAATTCAAAAAATGAAAAAATTTTCCTAATGGTTCTCCTTATGTTTTGCCCAAAAAATTTGAAACCGTGGGGGAGGGGGTCAAGCGTCCACCCCAAGACCAAAACTTGGATACGGCTTTGTCCTTTGGAAAGCCCTTGGATTAGGGACCCCACCTACCGTTATCGGATTTTTGTCCGGGTACACCACACATCTCATAGATTTAAAACGCGAGTTCTGAGAGATTCGGACTTCCGTGGCACAAAAAATCGGCGTAGATCCACAGGAAAAATTATGCTGATCACGAATACACTGNTTTTTTTTTTAATGATACGGCGACCACCGAGATCTACACTCTTTCCCTACACGACGCTCTTCCGATCTATCTACGCCGAATTTTTTGTGCCACATAGTCCCAAAAAAGTTCTATCTTCTCAGAACTTGCGTTTTAAATTTTGTTTTCATTTTTTTTTAATTTATGCCATTTAGAATTGGGAAATAGAAGAAGAGAAATGCATTCGAATTCTTGATAATTCTATTAATTTAGCCAACGAAAAGAGAAAACTAATGCTTAATACAAGTGTGGATAAGGCACAGGTAACACAATTTTATTACTAATTCACCTATATTTCAAACAAATTGGCCTAGTTTTAATCAGTGGCGTAGCCAGCAAATCCAGAATGAGGGAAAGTGTTTTCAAAGGAAACATTAGGAAAAAATTTCATTTTTTATGTCGAGGGGGCCGGAGTCCCAACGTAACTACGGGGCCTGCTTCTTCTCCTAGCTATGCCACTGGTTTGAATATAATTTTAATTTGATAATTTTTGCTTGTAGATGTCCTCAAAGATTCGAATGAGCCTACGTTCTTTATTATCTCTATTAGAAAAATCATATGGTACGGATTGTTCTCAAGCAAGTACTACACTACAAGAGAGATACCATTTGGGTTTGGAACTTATAAAATCATTATAATAATTTGTTGTTAATTGTTATTGTTAAAAATAAATCAATTTGTTGTTTTGTCGTTGGATTAATGCCAAAAAAGAATGGCTTGTTTAAGAAAGAAAGATTTGTCCTTGAACGTAGACATATTGATCACATGTGTAATGAGAGGCCTTCATGTGTATCAAAGAAGGTCCTTGAAGATGTTATCTAGGCTCGAAATGTTTTAAAAAATGCGAATTTGTTTATGTTTTATTTCATTTTTAGTTGTACTAGCAGGAATTGTAAAATCGGAGTAGGTTTCGTCGAAATTACCAAAGATATAATTTATAGGAATGTATATTGTACTTATTATCGGGAATCGAATGAGATCACTTGTGGTACAGTGACATGCCCAACTCATGTGCCAATTGATCACAATCAAGACGTGGATGGACTCGATTTCAAATTACCTCGTGGGTGGTATCGAATAGGGCCATTACAAATCAGGCATGATACTGGATGGTTTAATCTTTATCGCCGCCGAGCGACTGGTTCAGGTTATTGGGATTTCTATACGGATATACCAGAACGAAACTGTGTTGGGTATGTTAGTTTTTTGTTCAACGACTGGGGCATAATTCTTAATCGTTTGATACACAGAGTGAGCCAAAAAACCATACTTTTGCGTTTTTGGCGACAGTTTTTTAAAAATCGTAATAAAATACCTCTTATAGGTGATTTTTGAAAAACTTTTCACCAAAAAACGCAAAAGTACGGTTTTTTGGCTTACCCTGTGAATTTAGTGGTTTTGGGATGCATGCCGGCGAGAATATTTCTGGCTCTGTAACAGTTAAAGATAAGCGATGTTTTGATCGACTCGTAACTCAGATTGAACGAAAATCTACACAAGAAAAGTTCGATGTGCTTCAATGCCGAAAATGCATTTTCAATAGTTGTTGGTTAGGTACTCGAGTACTGCCTGATCAACGATCATATTTAACGAACCTACGATCTTATTAAGAATTTTTATTGAATTATACTTAAAAATAAATGAATAAGCCCACTCTATTAAAGCTTAACTTATCACAACAAGGATATCAACATAAAACAAACAAAAATGCGAAGCTAGTTCACCATCAACGCCTCTGGAGCACCCGGGTAACGCGAAATGATAGGCTATCAAGCTTTTCATGCAAACATAACAATACTAATGTGTTTTTCAAGTTAAAAAACGATATTTTTTGGTCGATTTTAAAAGAAAAATTTTTTGAGACCCCGATAAGTGCGGCCCAATAAGTGAACTAGCTCCAAAAATTCTATAAGAACCATTCTAATACTTGAAGAATTCTAATGCGGAATATTAGCACCCGTAGTAGAAAAGATTAGGCATGATATGTACAATCGAATCGTAGCTATAACATAATTTTTTAAACCCTAAACGCCAGGAACGTATTTAAGAGGGAACAATTGTCCCCCACCCATCCAAAAAATATCAAGAGGGAGGAAAGGTGAGAAATTTTGACAAAAGTTCGGGGAATATGGATTGTTGACCGGCAAAAGTTTGAGCCAAGATGACAATTTTCAGGGCGCACTCTATTAGATCAATGGAAATACTTTTTTTCATCTTGATTCCCAAAACTTTTGCCCTGATTTGTCGATTTTCTGAAAAAATTAAAAAACGGTTTTTGACAGTTGCATAAATGTCTTGTTATGTTGTTGTTTAAATAAAATGTACATTTGAAGTGTTGACATATTTATGCAACGGTCAAAAACCGTTTTTTATCTATAATTTAAGAAAATTGAAAAATCACGGGGTTTTTCTCGAACATGGTTTTCAGTCATGCTCTTTCGAATGGAAGCGGTTTCGATTCATGAAAATATGGCAAACCATTAAAAATCGGAGTGTTTACATATTTTTGCAACACAATGTAGCGTATCTAGGGGCGACTTTGAAAATTTTCTGAAGAAAATGGAAAAAATAGAGATAACTCGAAAAATTTCATTTAATGAGATTTTTGAGGTTCGCTTCATTCCCCCCCCCCAAAATCAAAATCCTGGAACTCTATTGCCCCCTCACAATACAAAAAATTTTTTGTTTTTTCCAAGTAACTGAAAAGATTTTACCTACATAGGAATACTATTGAAAGGTAGCAATAATATCGGATAAAGCAGAATATGTCCCGGTTGTAAACCCAATAATGGCGAACATGAAAAGCACACTATTTCGTAGCCATATGCCTAGAGTCAACTTGTTTTGGGCATAGCAAACCTAAATTAGGAACGTTTAAAGTATGCTAATTAGAGCTCACCAATAAGTCAATGATAGGAGGGAACACTACAGCCAGTGAAGTACATGCGACAGCACCAACTAAGGCAATAAATAAGGCTAAATGAGGAACCAATTCAGCAATAGCACCTAAAATTAAGGATACACATGTGTTCTAATGCATAGATAGCGAAAAAAAGTCTAAAGATTGACTTTAACTCTAGCACGGCTGACCCTGCAACTGGAACAAATTATACTAGCTCCCAACTTTTATAGACACCTATAGCAAGTTTTCGCCTCAATAAAAATTTATACCCACTTTTCAAGACATATCCTGATTTTTTACCCTGACCGGGTTTTTGACAAAGATCGGCCTTTTTGACTCGGTTACGAGGGTTTTCAGCCAAAGCGATAGTCACAAAAAATGTAGCCCAGATTCCCAGAAAAATTTTGGTATATTGGGTTTAGTAAGTTAGCACAGAAGTTTTTAGAGTTAAAGCTATATTAATTCATGAAAACGGTGATTTTTCGATATTTCTAGCGTAGCAAGATCCCAAAACCTACATGTAATAAGAATGATTGAATATCTAGCCAAATAACTATATCTAACATGATTAACTGGATCGCATTTTCTGGTAATAAACTTTTCTACCCGTTCCAATGGTACATAGAATTGCAAGGGATATGAAACCATTATGCATAAGACGAACATAATTTTCAGCGCTTGGTAAAATCTAAAAATTTGCAGTAAAATTTTCTCCCGATTTTTTATGCTTACGGCTCATTGGGAAGATTAAGTGTTACAGTATCTTTTACTGCATCACCAAAGGCGAGGTAACCATAAAAACCAGTAACGGCAAAAATTGCCAACACTACTAAACAGGAAGAATTCAAAACACCATTCCATGAGATGAATTGCTGGGGATGTTCCATTCGATTTTCTAATGGCATAATCTAAAAGTAGATATAGCTCAAAATATACAAAAGAAAACCTACAACACTGACTCCTTCAAATGCAAACATCACTGTACCAAAGAACAATGGCAAATCAGTCCATTTACCAAATTTTGTTACTGTGTCAACGGGTTGTAAATGGCCAAAGAAATAGTAGACTACAATCGCAACAGCACACAAATAAATCAAGTTTGCAGCAACGGCAAATGGTGCTAAACCTTTCAAGTTCCTAAAATAACCTGTTTTATGCCAATATGGGATTTTAGGCCGATTGTAACCCGAATGGTTTTTAAACCAGAATTTTTGCAGAATAAGATGATCGAAAAATTTTTTGAAAAGTTGGTTTCAAAAAATTTATAAACTATTTATTAAGATTTAATCAAATAGTAAAAACAAAAATTTTCGTCCTTCATAGTTCAGTAGTAATACGCCATACTTTGGCTTTAAAAAATCAGGGGTTCGATTGCCCGATCGAAATATTTTTCTGCCTTTATTAAAATCGACTTTTTATCAAAAAATTTGGTACTTATGTACTATCCCCTTAAGCTAAGCCTTAGGGGGAGGAGGAGGATTCTGCATAAATTTTCCGGTGAAAATTCGAATTTTAGTTCATTTCGCGTCAATACACCCATGACTTTCCCTGAATCAGGGTCAAAGAAGCGTTTTCACGCTTCAGGAATACGCGCAATCAATTCCCCGCATAAAATTACCCCTATATGAGAGCTTTAAAAAAAATTCGGGTCAAAAATCATGATAAAATTCCGCGAGCTTTTGGAATAACCCAATAAATGCAAATTTTTGTATATTTTCACATTCATCACTAATCATGATGCCGTTTTGGATAATGCAGTGGTTATTCTTCCCTCTTCTAACATACCTAATAGAACAAATTGCAAACAAAGGCACCAATAAAAGAAGCATCCAAACAGCCTTTGACATTTTTATACCAGTGTTTTGATTGAAGAACTAAAAATAATCGAAGTTACTTCGGCACTTATACCCCCATTGAACGTGGTCTAAAATCGAAAAATTTTATTTTTCGAAATTTTCTCAAAAATGATCCTATTAGGGGTAATTTTATGCGAGGAACATGTTAGCGATGTTATTTTTGCGTAAAAATGCGCTCCATTTTTAGAACATTGAATTTTTCGACAAAGAAAGTACATGTTTCGAAAAAGCTAATATGCAAATACGTTCAATCAGGGGTATAAGAGTCGAAGTGGCTCAAAATAATCATATTTGTAAAAAATAAACACAAAATTCTTACATCTTCCAAGTTATCAGCCATAAATACGAAGTAAACACAACAAAATCCCAGTTGAGCGGTAAAAATATTAAAATTCACAAGTTGCCTACAAATGATTGCCATTTAAAAAATAGTCAACAAATTTTTACTTAAAAAAATATCCGCGATTTTTAATCCAAGATGGCCCAGCTTCAACGGCACCACGCATAATATTCGCATAATCTATAAGCTCTTTACCATTTCTAAAAACACGTCTGTTATAGCAACATGGGCAAGATATAGGGCAAAATTTTTGGGTACGTCTTTTTTCTAATTAAAAAAGATTTTTGGTACTAGTTAGAAACAGAGAGTGCAATTTTCAAAAAGAAATTCTTTGACCATTTTAGGGGTAATTTTATGCGCTGAATTCAAAAATTGCACTTCCAAAGGCTGAAAATTTTTCATGTCCTCTAAAAAATAAGATAAGACACATCAAGTTCACATGTTTCGCAGGGATGTAAATTCTGTTAATTTAGCCAACGAAAAGAGAAAACTAATGCTTAATACAAGTGTGGAAAAGGCACAGGTAAATACGAAGTTGGTACTTAATTTTTGACCCGTTACGACGAAGTTAGGGAGGGTGATACCCTCCCATTGGACAGGCATACCCATGAGTGATGATTAGCCCCAAAAACAAACCTAGAACAAACATAGTGGGATGCAAAAACTACCAATCTCATACAATAAATATTCACAACGCATATAATTACTATCAAAATGAGGCCTAGCTAAAACGCATGTTATTCAAGAGTAAGCACCTTAAAAACTTACATATAGACCAGAATGTTTGAATGCAAGCGGCAAGCTAAGTAACCCAGTTCCCAACATAGCTTTGATCATATGAACGAACGCCTGTTCCGAAGAAATGCTATTCTCAGTTTTTGCTCTAACTCCAAATAAACCCAGATTTTCATTTTCTGAACTAATGCCGCCTCCAGATCCTGAAAATTTGAGTGGACTCGCATATTGAGTAAAAAATAGGTTACCAGGAGCAATAGCGGAGTTATGGGTTGTGTTCTCCAATTCCAGTTGAAACTGAAAATATAAAAATGTTTATCATGCAAAGTAAAAATTTGAACTTACAGGTGGTGGAGCGCTGGTTGGAGAATCAAATCCTGTTCTTGACATCGCTTGTTTTTGCTTAACAATTCAGGGTTTGTGTAAAAAATCTCCTAAAAAGTACTGGGAAACGAGAGCTAAGGGTTCTTGTTATTTAAATAGTACAACCAGAGTCCAAAAAGGACCCACTTTTTTGGGACCTCAAACCCCATGGGCCAGGTACCAAGGACGTAGCGGCACTTATGCACATTAACCCCCCCCCCCCNTCCCTAATGGGGGTTTTTCCATGCGAGGGATCGATTGCGCGCATTCCCGAAGCGTGAAAACGCTTCCCTGATCCTGATTCAAGAAAAAATTGGGTTTTTGAAGCGAAAATTATCTTTTTTCGTATTTGTTGCGAAAAAAGACACTTTTCTCTTCAAAAGCCATTTTCCCCCTAAATCAGGGTCAGGGAAGCGTTTTCAGAGTTCGGGAATGCGCGCAATCGATTCCCCGCATAAAATTACCCCTATAAGGTCATTTTTAGAAAAATAAATTTTCGGATCTCAAAAAGTGCACTTTTTTGCGCCACCCTAGGGTATAATTATATATAACTTCAAAGCGAATAGAAAAAGGGAGGTCGATAGCTCTGAACATAATTCTGGTTGCATTTTGTCGAGTAAGTGTTGGGGTAAAATAATCTAAGAGGAATTTTGGAAAAAATTCTCTCTTAATTTTTTATGCCGGTTTTACTGAAAAAAATCAGTAAAATCGGCATAAAAAATTAAGGAAAATTTTTTTCAAAATTCCTCTTAGATTATTTTGCCCCAACACTTACTCGATAAAATACAAAAAGAATTATGGTCAGAGCTATCGACCTGCCTTTTTCTATTCGCTTTGAACATTGGCGTCAGACTTTTTCTGCCCTATGAACACATGTGTTTGACCCCCCCCCCTCAAACCAAAGAACAGTAAATATGCAAATTTCAAGTGCGAAACCTAAAACCATTATTTTTTCTACTTTTCGCCGTGTTGTTTTGCTTCAATCGTATTTTCATTTCAATTTGACATTTTAATCGATTATTCTTAGAAGTGGAGGAATTTGTCGAGAAATTAATAGGATTAACCGAAAAACACGTTTTTAAATGGATGGATTTGCCCGAAATCAACTATCCCGAAACCGCCGAATTTGGAGTTAGACCCATTTAACCCGGACGATGTTGAAGATTATATTCCAGAAGAAGGTGAGATCCTAGAATTTGTTAAAAGCATTCCAGATCCGAAGAGAATGCGTTTTGAAGATAGAAGCACCCTGAAAGACCAACCCAGCACTTCTAGAGGGTTCAGTTATTATTAGAATTATTACTAGATAATTGTTCTTCGATTTTTATCTATTGTTTCAGAATCAATACAGGGTGTGGCAAAAAAAAAACGCGAATTTTGCCAATTTTTGAGGTCATTTTTCGAAAAAAATTTTTTCTCAATTTTTTTTTAAAAATGACCTTTATGGGGGTAATTTTATGCGAGAAATCGATTCCGCGCATTCCCGAATCTTGAAAATGCTTCCCTGACCCTGATTCAGGGGATGAGGTGGGTGTATTGAAGCGAAAATCAAGCATTTTCGAATTTTTATGAGAAAACCGTCGATTCTTAGGTTTTTCTAGGTGGGGAATCGATTGTGTGCACTCCCGAAGCATGAAAACGCTTCCTTGATCCTGATTCAGAGAATGGGGACGTGTATTGAAGCGAAAATCAAGCATTTTCGTATTTTTAAGAGAAAACCGTCGATTCTTAGATTTTTCTAGACGGGGAATCGATTGCGCGTACTCCCGAATCTTGAAAATGCTTCCCTGACTCTGATTCAAGAAAATGAGTGTTTTGTATTGAAGCGAAATTATGAAAATTTTGAATTTTTCTTCTAAAATCATCGTTCTAAGTGCTAGAAGAAAAATCCAAAATTTTCATATTTTCGCTTCAATACACCCACCCCATTCTCTGAATCAGGGTCAGGGAAGCATTTTCA
>OZJO01000337.1:0-11243 GCA_900406225.1 Acrobeloides nanus
TGGAGATACGATGGTCATGTTTGGCAAAAATTGGCATCAGGACCATTTTAGTTTTTCTATCATAATTTTTTTCTATAAATGCGTTTCCTACAATTTAAAGCACGTTTTTATTGCCCATCGCTGCCCTTTCCAATGACACCAAAACTATGTCCCAAGTCTTTGTAGTTTTCGAAAAAAGTGACTTTCTTTCTATAGATCACGATTTTGTACCCCCTCAAAAAATCACTTTTTGAGCTCTAGCTCGAAATTTTCAAGATATACATAAAAATAAACTAGAATTCCTGACCAACACCCCTGACCAAGTCCCTTTTCAAAAGACACGCATTGAAAAATGTAAAAATCGCAATAAAATTGAAAATTCTTTAGATTAGCGAAATTGCCATAATTTATATATATTTGGAAAATTCATGAAAAATGGAGCATTTTTTTACAGTAAATTCTGAATCGTTATCGTTGTCGAGATAATCGCGTTTGAAGTTGGCGATTTTTTAGTTGCAATTTTAAATTTCAAATTCAAATCTTTTGAAAAGGGACTTGGTCAGGGGTGTTGGCCAGGAATTCTAGTTTATTTTTATGTATGTCTTGATACCTCCCTCTGACGGAAAATTTCGAGTTAGAGCTCAAAAAGTAATTTTTTGAGGGGGTAAAAAATCGTGATCTATAGAAAGAAAGACTACAAAGGCGAAAACTACAAAGGCGAAAACTACAAAGGCTTGGGACATAGTTTTGGTGTCATTGGAAAGGGCAGCGATGGGCAACAAAAACGTGCTTTAAATTGTAGGAAACGCATTTATAGAAAAAAATTATGATAGAAAAACTAAAATGGTCCTGATGCCGATTTTTGCCAAACATGACCCTCGATATCTCCACAAGTATAAAGGCACTGGACCTAATTTTTACGTTTTTGTTAATCACTCACTAGGTACTTAAAAATAATATAGGCTTCAAGTTTGTGGCGACACTTTTTGGCGTAGTACCACCCCCTGTGCGAATTTTCGAGATATCGCCTTTTAAAAAGTTGATTTGTATTTTTACTTTTGTTAATAAAAGTCGTAAAATATGGTTAATAAAAAACCGAAATATTCCTATTATACAACTGCCTTAGAAGTAATTTTGGAAAATTCATTTCATACTACTTCGGATAGCTGCCCCAAGTGACAGGGTACTAAAACTGGGAAAAAATTTTTTAAATTTTTTTCCAAAAAGACCCTATAGGGGGTATTTGTAAGCGGAGAATCGATTGTGCGCATTCCCGAAGCTTTAAATGCTTTCTTCACCATGGAGAAATCCATAAATGGATAAAACGCTTGAAAACAAGTTTTGTAAATTTTTAGCATGTGATTCTTGTTAAAAATATGGCCCTAAGGCTGCATTCAAGCATGTCAAAGTTATCAAAGTTGTCAAAAAATGTAATTTTGCCTGATTTTCAATAAAATCGTGTGTTATTGAAATGATTGGTCATAAAGCATAAAATTTTATTGGTCTAGAAGCATAAAGTTTGTTTCCTGATTTTATGCTTCATGACTAATCGTTTCAATAAGCACGATTTTATTGAAAATCAGGCAAAGTTAGGCATTTTTAACTACTTTTTTGACATGCTTTAACGCAGTCTTAAAGGGGGACAGACATTCTCAACAGATTCCATGAAAAATTTTTTTAACAAGCATTATAGTTTCCATTAACGGAGAATGAATTTGCAAAAAAGGCTAGAAAACAAATCTTCATTGCTAAGTAGGAAAGTGCAGAATTTTTATATTGAACAGGGAGGAATCGATCTTGCTCGTTGATCTTATAAATCAAACCGAATAACTTTGTAGAACATCACTTTTTATGAAAATCTTGGAGCTAGTGGCAATTGTGGACCCCAAAGACCAGAATGTAAAATCGACTACAAATAAATATTTTTAAGTCATGTTTTTATATAAATTTGGCTAGTTTGTTGTTATTTTGATACTTACCTTTTGTTTTAAAATAGTTTTGCGCGCAATTGAATGCACTAGAAACTGTTGAACCTTGTCAGAATTACAACAAAAAGATAGTTTTTTCCATTTCTAATAATTTTTCGTTACTAATGCTATCATTTTAATTAGAATCATAATGGTTCAACCACTTGAACTCCATGACATAAACATGCTAGAGTTTTTCGAAAAGCTACGCCTTCTTCATGATGAATTTGAGAATTGGATGGTTACTCAAGGCCTACTCCATGGCTCGATGTTATGCGATACTTCAACCGATGAAAGACAAAGTGAGAGGAAGAGGCAGATATTGGTTGTATGAGCGTAGAAATTGCCGATTTGGTCGAACTAACGAAAATAAACCGAAAAAGGGATTTTTCACTGTAAGTTCTTTGGGATATTTTTTGGTGAGGGAAGGAGGTGGGGTGTGTATGGTGGAGTGTAAACCCTATGTTACAGGGTACATTTTTCGCCCATAAACAGACCAGAAGAGTATCATTGAAGACAATCATGCACTTGGCCTACCTTTGGACCTACCGTATGTGTACTGTAGAACAAGCTGTATTCGAAACGAAGATGTATCGGTGATCAGTCATTCGATGGTGGGGTCGTTTTGTGTGCCGATTGTTTTGTTGTTCGTCCCTTCAACTCAGCGGACCAGGAATTAGTGTTGAAATCGACGAATCGTTTATGACTACACGAAAATCCCAGCGTGGTCATCAAGTTTGTCGTCATGGACGTTGAATTTTTAGTGGAACTGAGCGTGGATCGAATTACTCCTTTATGGTGCTTGTACACCGTCGCCGGGCAATCGATTTACTGCCACATATTCAGCGTTATATTCAACTTGGCTCTACCGTATATTCCGATGAATGGCGTGCGTATAGAGGAATTGTTCGACTGCCTGGATGGTTGCTGCATCATCGTGTGCGTCATGCCCGTCATTTCGTGGACCCGATAACGCACTATCACACCGAAAATATTGAGCGAAAATGGGGCGAACTTAAATCAACAGTTCGACAAAAGAAGGGCATCCATGATAATCAATTGAAAAGTCACATTATCGAATTCCTATGGAGAGAGCGCTTTGGAAAATCAGTGGATGAAGTATTCTACAATTTTTGGGAACATGTAACGGAAATTTATCCATGCCAATTATAGTGTTTTGCTTATATTTAATTGTTTTTTGTTGTCTTAATTTTATTCCACATAAATTGTTTTGTCATACAAGCACAAAAACTAGTCAAAATATATAAAAACATGTCTTAAAAATATTTATTTGTAGTCGATTTTACATTCTGTCTTTGGGGTCCACAATTTCCACTAGCTCCAAAATCTCTTTTGGGAGCTACTGCATTTTAAGGTAGTCATTTATCTCGAAGAAGAAAAATTCCAGAATTTAGATTTTTTCGTAAAAAGCGATGTTCTACAAAGTTGTTTGTCATGATCTCAGGAAGCGATCTATAGCTTCCTCTTTTGACGTAGAAAAACTTCAAGATTTCAAAAATAGATTTTAGCCTTATGAATCGCCTCTTTTCAATTTTGGTGTTGCTACTATTATTTAATGTTGCTATTTCATCCCTAATTATAACTACAGAATATGGAAAAATCGAAGGATTTCCACTATTTCTTACAAATGAAAATAAGGCCAATATTTTCTTGGGTATTCCATTTGCTAGTCCACCAATCGACGAGTTGAGATTCGAAGTAAGAATTTTTACCCTTTTACAGGATACCCCCCAAAAAGGGCACTTTTGGGATTTTTGCGCGATTTTTTCAAAATTTTTAATTTTCACTCTACAAACCTTTATCGATTTCTCGCATAGAAAACCGCCTGGTTTTGTCTATGCGAGAAATCGATTGTGCGCATTACAGGACTTTGAAAACGCTTCTCTGACTGTGAATTAGCTTATTTTCGCTTCAATACACCCCTGAATCAGGGTGGGTTTCCTAAATCAGAGTGAGGGAAGCGTTTCGAAGGTTCAGCAATGCCCATAATCGATTCCTAGCATAGAAAAAGTCCCAATAGTGTTATTTTGGTGTAAATTAAAAATTTGAACATTTTTGAAAAAATCGCACAAAAATCCCAAAAATGCCCTTTTTTGAGGGCAGACTGTAGATTTTCACCGTTTTTAGAAACCTCAACCACCACAACCATGGTCAGAAACACTCCAGACTAAAGAATTCAAGAAAAATTGTGTACCATATGTTCATCATGAAATTGAGCCTGGTTATAGTGAGGATTGTCTATACCTGAATATTTTTGCACCGAGTAAAAAAGTAGGAAAACAAAAAATTTATATAAGAATATTTGGAGCTACTTCGGCTCTTATACCTAGGGTTGCCAGATTTCAACATTACAATCTGGTGATCTTATCAACTTACGTATACCCCATTGAATGGGGGTATAAGCGGGTGAACGTATTCTAAAATCACAAAATTTTATTTTTCGAAATCTTCTTAAAAAATGACCCTATTAGGAGTAATTTTATGCGCGAAACACGTTGGCAATATTATTTTTGCGTAAAAAAGCTTCCATTTTTTAGAAAATCGAATTGAAGACAAATAAAATACATATTTCGAAAAAACTAATATTCAAGAATTTGATTTTCTAAAAAATGGAAGCGTTTTTACGCAAAAATAACGGCGTAGCGACAGTTAAAGACGGGCACTTGAGGATGAGACATTTGAGAATAGCTATTTAAGGACTTGACACTTGAAGACGGACATTTGAAGACGGAACATTTGAGGATGAGTGCATTTAGGGCTTAAAAAAACATATCCCACTTTTGTTCCTCAAATGTCCCGTCCTCAAATGTCCGTCCTCAAATAACCATCCTCAAATGTCTCATTCTCAAATGCTCGTCCTCAACTGTCGCCACGCCAAAATAACAACGCCCGCATAAAATTACTCTTAATAGGATCATTCTTGAGAAAATTTCGAAAAATAAAATTTTTCGAGTTTAGACCACGTCCAATGGGGTATAAAAGCGAAGTAGCTCCCAATATTTTTAATTCAGAGCAAAGATCCAGGAGATCGCCCAGTGCTTGTTTGGATACATGGAGGGAGATTTGCTTCTGGGGGAGCTGCAAAATATGGCTACAAGATGTTGGCAGAAAATTTTGTTTCAAAAGGAATTGTTGTAGTTACGATACAGTATCGATTGGCGTCTTTTGGTAAGTACCAGAAAAAATTAAATAAATCACCATTGGGCGGTGGTCTCAGATAATGAAATTCGCAAAATTAAACAGTTTCAATTTGAATCACCAAAGTAACGAATTTCAAAGCCCGAAAAAATTTGTTGAGACCGGAAAATTTAAAAAAATAAAAATGACCCATATATTCTCAACGTTTTTGTTAGCTAGATCAGTATTAGAGCTATCTTTTTCGTCTTGGGTGTGACCCCTGTAAACCTTATTTTTGGGGTCAAACACTTCAATCTAGTTATAAGAAATGGCTCAATTCCATTTTTAAGGATGGTTCTTATTTAGACACTTTTCAAGTCCAGAATAATTTTCATTATGCTTTTCTACTATTTTAAATAATGGGGACAAAATGCAACAAGTACCAATCAAAAATTCAAAACTTTGAAATTTTCCATTTTTGACCCTTTGGTTCCCCTTATGTTTTTTCCATCATGAACTTCTAATTTTACGTTTTTTCTAACTTTCCGACATTTACGTGATGATACAAGAAAAACTAATACCGGATTCGTGTTCTTGGCATGAAAAAATCCCTATATATGACATTTCGAGCAAGATATCCACAGGCTTCAGACTTTGTGACAAAAGGACACATATGCATATAGAGGTAATTTTATGCGGGAAATCGATTGCGCGCATTCCCGAAACATGAAAACACTTCCTTGATCCTGATTCAGGAAATGGATTCAGTGTATTGACGCGAAAATGGGGAATCGATTGTGCACATTTTCTAAGCAATCGATAAATTAGTGAACTTCCGAAGGTAGCCAAAAAAATTTTGTATACTTTTCAGTTTTTGTACAACTTCAAAATTTTCTAAATTGTAGGATTCCTGTCGCTGGACGATACCATCCTACCTGGGAATCTTGGCTTTTGGGATCAACGAGAAGTTTTATTATTTCTTCACAAGAACATTAAACATTTTGGCGGAAATCCTAACAAAATAACTTTATGGGGAAGAGGTGCTGGTGCTTCTAGTGTTCAAGCATTAATGATTTCTCCAGAAACAACAGGTCTCTTATAAAAAATCTGTTAATTTCTATAGAGAGATTTTCAGATTTATTTGCTCAGGCCATCCAAACTTCGAATCCAGTGCCAGTATTTGAATGGACAAATGAAAATCTGACTAGGACGCATAGTAGAAAAATTGCAACATATGTTGGGTGCTTGATGAATGATATTAAAGAAATAAAGGCTTGTTTGAAAAGGAAATCGACAAAAGATTTTCATGAGGCTTTTGAGTTAATTGTAAACATTATTCCTTTTAAAGCCATATACGGTGCACATAATTTCCGAAAAGGTGTTGGCAAGGATTAAAATTTTATGCACTATGAGTTAATACTGAGCACGTTAGCCACTCGGCCATAGGGAAAACATCTAAAACCCCGTGATATGGTACTCGTTTTGAAGCGCTCGGGGAGCTGAGCCGATTGGCGACATCTTAAAAAATTTTGACCCTTGCCAACACCTTTTCGGAATTGAGTGCGCTGTGCATACTAAAATCGATTTTAGGCCGAAAATACACCACCAAAATTTGAACAGCCCCTCTTTTATGGACCTATTGTTAATCAAGATTTTTTCCATGGTATAGAAGATCTTGATGAGACCAAGAAAAGACCAAATTTAATAGGGCTATCAAACATGGATAGTTATATTCAGAGTAAGATTTTCAACCAAAAAATCATTAAAAAAAATTCATTTTTGGAATTTGTTGCAACTGATCCCTCGTATGTCTTTGATTTTATAATAAACCCACTGGACTTACCAGATTCTGCTTTTATACCCATGGAAGGGTTTGGTCATTTTAAGAGAAACGATTTTGATTTTTACAAAGATGAATTATTGGAGCATCATTTTCATTGGCATATATTTAATGCATTAAATTCATTTTTTGCCTTACTTTCTCAGCAACCATTTATGTCATTAGAAGACTTTGAAGATATGCCATGGTGGATTTATATGGCATTGAAACAGGTATATAAAATTCCAGACTTTTTTCTCATTGACGGCGGAAATGGACTATACTTTTGAAACATTCAGCGAGCTGAGTCGATTGGCGAACTTTTATTTTGACCCTTGCCTACACGAATTTTTCTGCGCCGTGCCTACAGCTATCTTGGTACCCCCTTTTGATTTTGAGTGGCACCCTCTTCTAGTCCACTCTTCTCCCTATGCCTCTGGTCCATGCGTGTCCTAGATAAACTCTAATTACAAAATAATAATTTTAGGGTTTTCATGAAACAATGTCCGCCAAGGCCATGTATCTTCTTGATGTTATACCTATGGCTAATAACAATTGGCCGGTTTATTTCTTTTATCTTAACAATACAAATATCACAATAGGACAAAAAATTCCTTATCCAGGCAAGTTTTAAAGCCAGTGTCCGTAACAGAGACGGTACCAACACTGCAGTACCGGTACTGAACATAATGATTCCTAGCCAAATGACTATGGGCAGCCTTTTCTAATATGCATACTGGATTATAAAAATATTAGATTATAAAAATTTGTGCAATAACTTTATTATTCAAATTTTAGGCCTAATTCATGCAACAGAATTAGCCTATTTATTTGGTGTTTATACTTTTGGCAAGTTCAAATTCAATGACAACGATTTAAAGTTGCAAAAGGCTATTGTGGATACTATTTCAAATTTTGTATATAATGGGTAAAATTTTGCACTAGAGTGGAGAAAAAAATTTTTGCAATAAAATGGAGGAACATAGTGGGAGAGAAGGTCAGAGAGTCAATTGACCCCTCCCGCAACTAGATCCTGATTACATGTCTAAAAGTTGCGTAAATTAGAAAAATTTTGCCACTGTTGACTTAAAGGACTACTGAACTTTTAAACGAACCTCGAGCATTTGACGTTCATAAAGTTGGCACGTAATGAACTTTTACACAATAAAGTTGACACGATAAAGTGTCCATAATTTACGCGCAGCGTAATTCTCGAGATCCGTTTAAAAGTTCAGTGGTCCTTTAAATCATTTTAAAGGATTTATATCTCTTACCAATTTTAGAAATCCATCAACTTCAACTTTCTCTTGGACGAAAATAAATCTAGCTAACGAATGGCCTTATGTCAATATCGACCCAAACTTTGAGTACCGCCCAAATATCCTTGATGATCTCAAACTTGTCTTGCTAAATCACAAAAATAAAGCCGAAGATATTTATAACAAAGCTGATAAAGATGACATCGATGAATTTGAAACGTTTAAAGAAGTCAGAGAAGTTGCAGAAATGGAAGAGGAACCTCTCGAGCCGTTAACTCCGTCAAAAATTGAAGAAATTTATGAAAAATTGGCAGAATATGAAGAAATAGCTGAGAGTAAAAGAGCTAAACAAAAGGTGAACGATATTGAAAAGGCTAAAAAAGAAGCTGCCGAAGGTGTGAATCAAGGGCATTTTAGAAGATCTGAAGATGAATTTTGAGTAGTATTTTGTAGAGACCGAAAAAACCGAGGGTCTCGATCCAGGTTTTTTATCTACAAATTAAAATAGATAGCGAGGGCTCATTTCAAACCGAAATTTGTACATAGACTCGAATGAAACGGAAAGTTTGAAACGATACGAATGAAACGATTTTTTATTGTTTTCGTTCCATTATTTCGTTTTATTCGATCGTTTCATCCATATCATTTCATTTGTGTCGTTCCATTCTCTTCGTTCCATTAGAGTCTATACCGAAATTTTATGGAGAACAACTTTGTAGAGCATCATTTTCCCAAGAAAAATCATTTAGGGGGTCAAAAATGGGAACCCTCTAAAAACCGAGGCCTCGGTTTCCAGTCTCTAGTATTTTGTTATATTATTTATATTAGATTGTATAAATCTTAAACTATTCGGGAGTACCGCCCGTAAAATTAGGTCATCTAAGAACCTTTACTAAAAGAGTAAAGATTTTATTACTTAAAAATAAATATTTTTTATTAAACTTTTGGCATAGCATGAATTCCGGCTAAAGTTATCACTTTTAATGGTAGTTTTTGAAGTTCTTTTAGTTCTATAAGTCCATCACGGTTTTCATCCAAGATTTCAAAAACGGTTCTAATTTCTTTTTCCGATACCTAAAATACAAAATTCTTACATAACAAGTACAAGAGATATAAAAAATCCATACTTTGTTGTATTGATTAGCAAAAATTCGAATTTCGTCATGATCAAGTTTTTCATCGTTGTTTCTATCAATTGAAACGATCAAAGATTGAGCTATTCCTCGATTTTGATTGAGCTAAACACCCATATAAAATTTTTTATGCGTGATGGATTAAGTAAGATAAGGGGCATAAATGAACAAGGAGGGGGGGGGACAAGCTACCTCAAACTATATGTTGTCGACCAAAAAACAGGTCGCCATCTAATTTTTTGGCTCGGCTATATAGCTTTGAGACTTGGAACTCCGAGGCTATATGAATATTAATTTTTGGCTCGATGCTAGCTACATGAGGGGGGGGGGAGGGACAGTCCCCCCATTGATAATGTACGGTAGAAATTCCTAGTTGCCCGCTGAGGGGGACCCTCCTGTTGTGTAGTAGCTCCAAAATTTCGAGGGTTTGTACAGTGTCCCCCTAACTATGCCTATGAGGGAATCTTGCTTTTTCTTCCAACCTCATTTGAATCTGTCCTTCCAGTATCTACTACAGCCAAAAATTCTTTTAATGCAACTTTTCCATCGTTGTTCATATCAGCCAATTCAAAAATTCCTGCTGTGATCACTTTAGAAACTTGTTCATTCGAGTTCTCCGCTTCAGCCNATCTACTACAGCCAAAAATTCTTTTAATGCAACTTTTCCATCGTTGTTCATATCAGCCAATTCAAAAATTCCTGCTGTGATCTCTTTAGAAACTTGTTCATTCGAGTTCTCCGCTTCTGCCTTTGTTAAAAATCCATCATGATTAATATCAAGTTTCTAAAAAAATAAAATTTTATGACTTAAAAAAATCACCTTAAACAATTGCTCTCCAATGCTATTAGATGATTTGCTTATAGTATAAGCTAATGGAACAAATTCTGACACAGAAAGGACCCTATCGACGTTTGTGTCGTAGCTATGGAAAAGTCCTGTAAATTTTTAGATTTTTTATTGAAAAGATATTTATCTTACTTTGGCTTTTAAACAAATTCGGTTCCTTGCTTATCTGAGTGTGCCATTTCAAAAATTCATCCATAGTAAGTTCGCCATTCTTGTCAAGATCGATGGCATTAAAGTCATTGACTAAAACATTTTTACAGGATAGCACAAAAAAGTGCACTTTGATCATTTTTTAGACCGTAAATTTTTTTCTAAAAATGCTCTCATCTAGGAGCCACTTTCGAAAATTTTTGGTAAAAAATAATTTCCTTTTTATTCAAAAAATCGTATTTTTGCGTGAAATTCTGATTATTTTTGCTGAAAAATGGCATTTTTTAATAAAAAATTTTAAAAAATGAAAATTTTTGTATTGAAAAAATATAAAATTTTGGTCTAAAACATAAGGAGACCATTAGGCAAATTTTTTCATTTCTCGGATTTGAGGGGTGTCTATGGACGTACCGATCCCCCCCCCCCGTGGCGCCGCCACTGCCCTGAGGAGTATGAACCTAAAAAGGCCCAAAAGTTCTATTCCCTGATTCAGGATCATGCATTATTTCATGCCTAAAAAATGCATACAACAGATATCCCATAGACGGTTGGTTTCCAGTGAAAATTTGAATTTTAGTTCATTTTCTCTTCAATGCGTCCATCCTTCCCTGAACCAGGAACAGGGAAGTATTGTACCCGAAGGACTGGCTTAAAGTTTTGGAACCTCTCCAAACATAGGTCGGTAAGCTGGGGAGGGGAGGGGATCCCCGATGAGGTGGTCCTTCACCAAAAAAACGACTTTTTTTTAGCTTGAGATAGTCTTCTGACACCCAAGTTTTATGGACCATACTGTTCGGCGGGGCCCATGAGGTGGTCTCCTCTCAATTTTGGGTCCATGAGTGAGTGGGTCACGGGGGAGGCTTCCCCTCCCTTGCCGACCTATGCCTCCAAAAATGCATTTATACAGCTAGTAGATCTATTAAATCTTGTCCAAAAAATCGAAATTTAGAT
>OZJO01000338.1:0-14294 GCA_900406225.1 Acrobeloides nanus
TTTATTCATTCTATATATTTATTTATTAAATTTATTAATATAATTACATTTTACATGTTATCGTTGTAGTGTTCACATGTTTTTAAATGTTTTTTCGCAAAAAATCGTAATTTTCAAACGCGAATATCTCGAAACGACGAGTTTTTCAGACTATACCGTAAAAGAAAAAAATGCCCCATTTTTCTTGAATTTTCCGAATATATCATTTTTTCATATGATTGTAAATTACTGGACTGGTCCTTTAAGAATACCCAATATTATTTTTGCTGGGGTCTAAAAAGTGCCCGGTCCTGACGATACTTCTCCTTATGACACTTTGGAAAAGCGTTGATTGTGCACAAGTGTTGATTTGAGTCTCTTACTTTTTTAGTTGACTAATATTGAACTTAAAATAGAGCGATATATTGCAGCAACCGAAAGCAAAATTATCCCTCTGGCAAAGATCAAAGCTGTTTATTATGGTAAACAAAGAACTTTTCCCGGACGTGAAGCGTGGACTTTAAATGATGATGGTAGGTCAACATTGGGGAAAATTTGGTGGGCACATGATCCGCTTAGGTAATTTCTTTAAATTAAACAAAAATTTTCATTTAACACTCGGTTGGTCAGGGGTACTAAATCGGTTTTTAGCATAACTTTTCATGCTGAACATAATCCCGCCAAAATTCTTTGAAAAAAAGTTCTCCTAGGGGTTCTAAGACATCATTTTTGAGTGCTCCTCCATAAAATTGGATGATTTCTTATAAAGGTCATAACTCCTAATAGGAATTGAATTGAAGTCCAGTTCTTTTCGCATAGCAGTACACAACTATGTACTAGTATATAGTTGTGTACTAGTACTCTGAGACTATTGTTCTTTGATTACTCCGGCAACTACTTGACTGCACTGAGCAGAGCGCCCCATCTTTGACCACAACTTTGTTAGCGCTGACCAGAGCGCACTACTTCTACACATTTATGGTCTGCGCCTACCAGAACACCACATTTTTGTTGAGGTAGTGCAATTCTGCGCTAACGTATCTTTGAACTTGTTTCTCCTCTGTCGGAAGCTCCCGAAATAATTCACACCCGAACCATCCCTGAGAGGTTCCGACATCATGCAATAATCAAGGAAAATCAAAATATGACATGCAAACTTGCGATTTTCTATTTATTGAAGTGACAACTTTCTGCAAGTGTTTCGATAAAAGTTATAGCGCAGATTCACAGCTTTCCGATGAGTGGTCAACAAGCTCTCAATTCAATTCCTATTAGAAGTTATGTCCCTTATGAGAAATCATCCAATTTTATGGAGGAACACTCAAAGATACTATCTTAGACACCTCTAGGGGAATATTTTTTTCAAAAATTTTTTTGCGGCATTGTGTTCAGCATGAAAAATTACCTTAAAACCGATTTTAGTATCCCTAACCAACCGAGTGTTAAATATTGTAGACAAATGTTTAATTCGGGTGAGAATTACAATGTTATAATTGATACTGGCAGTGAATGGCTAAAGGGATTTTCTGTTGTCGATATGAATACCTTTGGATATTACCTCTATGAATTGATTGGAGCAGAAGCAACTTTTTATGATGGGCTTCCTGAGGAACATGTTTCATTAAATAATCCACCTGTTTTTCATAAAAATATTATGTTGTAAGAATGCATAGGGTCATTCAGCACAATCTTCCTCCAAAGAAAGTTGAATATCTTAGCGAATTTAAAAGATTATTTTAGTGTTTTGTAATAATTTAGACTGTTTGTGACTAGTAAATTCAAAAATTATGGAGAGGAAAACACGCGTACAATATCCCTCTCAAGCCCCTCCTCAAGTTGAAATGTGGGCTCGAGTGGGAGGTCTCAGGATCAAATTTTTCGATAAAAAAGTTTAAAATTTTTATTGAAATCTTGGAGCTACTTCGGCTTTTATACCTCATTGAACGTGGTCTAAAATCGAAAAATTTTATTTTTCGAAATTTTCTCAAAAATGAGGGGTAATTTTATGCGGGAACTATTAGCCAACCCACATTGTGCAAAAATGGAAGCAGTGATCATATTAGGTATACTTGCAGAGGGGGGGGGGCAAAAGTCCTCGGCTAAGGGGCAAAAGTCCTCGCCAAAGGGACAAAAGTCCTGACATTGTCAAAAACGCTGAAAAAGTGTTTTCTCGTCCATAACACGTAGTTATTTTTGCGTAAAAATGCTTCCATTTTTTAGAAAATCGAATTTTCAAGACAAAGAAAGCACATATTTCGAAAAAGCTAATATGCAAAAATTCGATTTTCTAAAAAATGGAAGCGTTTTTACGCAAAAATAACATCGCCAACGCGTTTTCCGCATAAAATTATCTCTAAGAGGGTCATTTTTGAGAAACTTTTTCGATTTTAGACCATGTTCAATTGGGGAGGGGGGAGATATAAGAGCCTAAGTAGCTCTGAAATATTTATAACATCACAGAATTTTGCATTTATAATAATATTTCAAGTCTTCGCTGATTTTCTAGAAATAAATTGAATTGTAGTTTTATTGGTAACCAATGATGAACAGAAAAGTCTAGCCATCTCTCTTCGAAGTGCCCTAAAATTTTAAGCCTGACCAAATCTTCTAAACATTTTACCTATTCATCGCATAGTACATGAATGGGTTATACCCCAGTTCGAAAACATTCAAAAACCAATATATGCAATAAATAAATTTAGTAGTTGGGTTGACATAAGTCCATAAGAAAAATAAACCAGACTTATAGCCACATATAATAAACGCTTGGATAAATAATCTCCATTCGTAGTTTGCGGAATTTGTTGCTATAACTGAAGACATTTTGAGTTTCTAAACAGCTAAAAATTACTACAGAATACCCAAAAAATCCTATTATTGGGTTGTTCCCAAAATAATAAGACTTTTTACATGAATTTTGGGCCGGAAATGTTTTTCTAAAAACAACTCCTATAGGGGTAATTTTATGCAGGGAATCATTTCTCACATTCCTGGTCAGGGAAGCGTGAAAACTCTTCCCTGATCCTGATTCATGGGAAGAGGTGGATATATTGAAGAGAAAATGGAAAACCTGCTGTCTAGGGATTTTCTAGGCGGGGAAACGAGGCAAGAAACAAAACGATACACTCATTCCTTCCCTAAATCAGGGCCATGGAAGCGTTTTCAAGGTCCAGCAATGCGCGCAATCGATTTCTCGCATATGAAAGCCCCCTATAGGGTTATTTGGGAGAAAACTAAAAAACTTGAAAATTTTTGAAAAAATCGCAAAATGGCCATTTTTTGGGGCCCTGAGAGAGTAGCGAAGAAAGAAAGAAGGGAGGGGAATACTCTCACCATTTTTAGTCGTCAATATTATTCTTGACAACCTCTATAAAATATTTACCATGATAACAAGATGTGCTATGGCCATTACATAAAATATTATAGTTATAATGTTTAACCCAAACACAATATCCGTTATAGTCTGTGATACATATTGTTTATTATATATATCGCGGATAGAAGAAAATTTGATTGATTCGGCTTGAAATCCTGGTATCAAATACACTGTTAGTAGTAAAAGTGTTAAAATATAACAAAGTAGAAGTAACGACTGAAATTCACTTTTTGAATTATAATTCAAACTGATCACTTACTTTAAACAATCGATTTTTTGAAGCCTTATGACAACATAAAAATCCGACAATAACATCGAACCGATTTATGGCTAAAACCAAGGTCATCAGATTTAACATAAACCAAGCACTCGTTCGACAAGCACTAATTATCTTTAAAAAAGTTTAGTTTTACTATCTTTATCATTAATAAACTGGACACAGAGTGCTTTGTGCGCTTTTCGACGCTAGGCCTCGCGTTCTGAGGGAGCGCCTGCAGCGCTCGACCTCACTTCCGAGCGTCCCAACCGGAGCTCCTAGCAGTACTCTGAACGTCGCTCCAGAGCAGTACATCCACGCCGTTTGATGAGGGTAGGTAGCACAAATGAAATTCTACGTTCGTGAGGAAAAATTTGTGTTGTTAAGAAAAACTTTGAATCTAGTAATGCTTGAGGATAGTTATTGGTTACCAAATAACTAAGCCGCCCAGATGTTGCAATTTTATGAGCTTCCATAAGCTCGCGAACTTGTATAAGAAACAGTTGGCCTATCTGCCGTACAACCAAATGCATCTTTTGTTCTAGCGATGACATTTTAAGCTAAACTTGTAAGCGTTACAGAGATCATTCGTGCAAACATCCTCACAAATAGACATTACACGTTTATATTAGTAGGATGATTTATGGGGCACAGAATTGAATCTGAGAAGTCCACGAAAAGGAACTGTAATGGAATCGGATCAGCCCAACCGGAACTAGAACAACCGTCGTCGTTACGGGCATCCGTCACCGCCACTGTAGACGACTGCCACCGCCGTTCTTCACGGACACCCGTCACCGAAACAACTATTCATCGATCCCACTAGAGTCAGATCTGAATTTCAAGAAAGTTTGTGTTTCAGTGACGATTGCCGTGATGGTTGTCATCTTTGACAGATGACTGTGAAACTGGCCGTAAAGGTTGTACTAGTGCCACTAGAAAGCCCAAAATAACATGAACTTACGGAACCGAGACCTGAATAGATAATAAACTAGTCGACTTACCACACCCATCATTCGTCCAAAATCGATATTAAATATCAACATTACACAATTTTGGAAGTAAAAACATAGATAGAAAATTTCAAAAAATCCCATTTGAATCAAAAGTCGATAGGCAAAGTGTTGATTGAAATGTTTTGTTCTCAACAAGGTCTAAAAGATCGAAGGGCATTTTGTTAACCCAAAGTTGACAAAAACTCTTACCCAAAGTACCGGAATATATGCTGTAACACAAATTAATATCACCGAAATTAATATAGACCCCAAAAGTTGTTGCTCAGCGATTGTTAAATCGGAAGGCAGTGGAGTCTGTTGAGTGTTTATTATAATCGACAAATTTGATGAATTTTCGGTTGGATTTGTTAGTGAAATTGAGTTCATTTTTCTTAATTTTAAAGATAAAGAACTAGCACACCTACGGTGCTCTTTTAAAATAAAGAGTCGGGCGCCTACGGCGCTCTGGCTCTGCCTTCGGCCTCGCTTCCAATTGGACTGGACGGGCTTCATTGAAGCCCATAGGTAAATGGACAGTTGTTCTTTTTACCGGTTGTTCTTTTCCCTTAGACCGGTTCCAAAAAAAATGAAAAATCCAACCAGAGCTAATCTAAGTGAAATGAAAAATTCATGTGAATTTTTAAAACCATTTCTTTGTTACTTTTATAAATTTATTTTTGAAAAGAAATGGGTCCAGACTTATGGTAATTTGTTGCATATTTCTCATGAATTCAATAGAAGGTTCATTCGGTATATGGGAAGATCATATTGACAACAATTTTAGATTCGCCTTTTTATGACTATAATCTCTCTCAGGAGTGGCTAAATTTAAACCTCTAAAAAAGTATAAATATACAGGGTGTGTTAAAATTCCCGAACACTTTGAAATTTCATGCTGGATTCCGTATGAAAATTTTGTTCATATTCTGAAAGAGCATGACGAAAAACGGTGATCCCCAAAAAATCATCGAAAAATATTTTCAGGCTCTCTAACTACAGCGGTTTCCTTCAACATATTTTGTACATCTGTTGACCTTGTTTTCTTAATTGTATGATTTATTGGTTTTCGTTGTAATGTTAAAACTTTGCTTTATTCATGTTTTACCTTTTCACTCATTGTAGTTTGAATTGTTTCGTGTATTGACACGAATTCTCTTATTTTGTTATACTTAATTGATAACTTGTCGGATTTCGGAAATGATTTTGTAAAGTCTTCCGATTTCGAAAAGTCTTCCGTCTAGAAAACGAGCTTTGGACTTTCATTACTACTTTGATCAAAGCCTTTTCGGTCTCAATTTGAGAGCGATTATTTAGGTGAATAAACGTTTGAATATAGAATTTATTCCATTTTCTTTCATAAAAAGTGATGTTGGCTTTTCATGCAAAAATAACGATACCAACGTGTTTTTCTACTAAAAAACCCTAATACGATGTTCGGAGACGTGTCGATTGCGTCAAAATTATTCGCGTCATCCGACATTTACATCAATTTTTGTTTGCGTCAATTTTTGAATGCGTCAAAGGTCAATTGCGTCATCCAACATTTGCGTCAATTTTTATTTGCGTCAACAGACATTTGCGTCATCCGACATTTGCGTCAATTTTTGATTAAGCAAATTTTGCAAAAATTTGCTTAAAAATTGTCTAAAAATAGCAGCAATTCTATGCGCAATTTTATTGGAGGTTTCCTTTAACTTTTTTTTTGAATTGACCAAAACAACTCTTGACCCCATTGTAATTGAACCCTCGGCCATTTGGGTGTAATGGAGACGCTTGCCAAAAATCGTCTTCAACGTCCTGCTGAACCGCTGTAGCCAGAAGCCCTGGAAATATTTTTCGGTGATTTTTTAGGAATCACCGTTTTTCAACATGCTCTTTCATAATATGAAAAAAATTTTCCTACGGAGTCTAGCATGAAATTTCAAAGTGTTCGGGAACTTTTCACGCACCTGTATAGATGAGAAAAGATTTAAAAAGCTTTTCGAGAAATGTGCATAACTTAGTGTTATAAAAAATTAAATTTGGAACTCTTCTTTGATCTAATTTCTGTTCTTTCTTTTCCTAGTAATTGTTTTGAAGAAAATATTCTTTTATTTTTAATCATTTAAAAAAATATATCAACAGAAAATAAAAAATATGCAATAAGAAAACTTCATTTCTAAAGGTTACTACTAAGTTGCCCTGAAGGTACCATTCAAGGGCTGATGATATGTTCCACATGTGATAGATCATATTTTACTTCAGCACCCCGAGTAACGCGCAATGATGGGCTATCCAGCTTTTCATGATTTTCATGAAAAAATAACGATACCAACGTGTTTTTCGACTAAAAAAACTCTAATTCGATGTTTTTATTCGATTTTAACCGAAAAAATTTTGGGACGTTCGTGCCTCGATAAGTGCGGCCCAATAACTGAACTAGCTCCAAATGTTTTTGTAGAAATGACTTGAACGGTAGTCGTATTTTCACTCGATGAAGAACATAATAGTTGTTTAATTTCTCTTCGAAGCGTTCTAAAATTACAAAATTTTATGCCGATTTTTTAACATTTTTACCTATTCATCGCATAGTACATAAATGGGTTATACCCTAGTTCGAAAACATTCAAAAACCAATAAATACAATAGACAAACTTAGTAGATGGGTTGACATATGTCCATAAGAAAAATAATCCGGATTTATAGCCACATATAATAAATGCTTGGATAAATAATCTCCATTCGTGTTTTACGAAATTTTGTGCTTCTACTGAAGACATTTTAAGTTTCTAAAAAGTTAAAAATTACTCAAAAATCAGAGGCGTAGCCAAAAAATGGGAGATGTTTTAAACCATTCCCGTCCTCACTACCGAGTGTATGTGTTTCTACTTTTTTTTACAGGGGGCAAAAACATTCGGTTTATGTTGGGAATCGAACTTATACGCAATTTTTATAATTCGAGAGTCTTAGCCACTCGGCCATGAGAGTAGATTCTTAAACGGAGATAAAATTGCCTTATAATCTTACGTTAAAACATAAAAAATTTCCTTGAAGGGTACCCCCATGGTTTTGATGTCATTTTTCTTCTCCTACGGAGTCCTATTGATTGGGATAGGCAGTGACGGAAATGGACTTAAAGTGACGGATATAACACAAACAGATAAACAGACAGACACACATAACGTGTTTGTTGTTTTAGGACTTACCATGATAACAAGATGTGCTATAGTCATTACATAAAATACTATAGTTATAATGTTTAACCCAAACACAATATCCGTTATAGTCTGTGCTACATATTGTTTATTATATGGATCGCGAAGAGAAGAAAATTTGATTGATTCGGCTTGAAATCCTGGTATCAAATAGACTGTTAGTAGTAACAGTGATAAAATATAACAAAGTAGAAGTAACGACTGAAGTTAACTTTTATGAATTATAATTGAAACTGATCACTTACTTTAAACAATCGTTTTTTGGAAGCCATTTGACAGGATAAAAATCCGACAATAACATCGAACCGATTTATGGCTAAAACCAAGGTCATCAGATTTAACATAAACCAAGCACTTGTTCGACACGCCATAATTATCTTTAAAAAAAGTTTAGTTTTACTATCTTTATCCGAATTTGGCATTTTCGAAGTGAAACACAGCAGTATCACTTTTCGTGCAATTGTTTTCGTACGGTACTTTTCGTACAATTATTTTCGTACGGACTTTTCGTACAGTACTTTTCATACAATTATTTTTCGTACGGACTTTTTGTACAGGTACTTTTCGTACAAATACAAAGGGGGAGGAGCAAAATTACTCGCCAAGGGGGCAAAAAGTCCTCGCCTAAGGAGCAATTTATGCGAGGATATACCGCCCCTTACGCGAGGACTTTTGCCCACTCCCTCTTGTATTTATACGAAAAGTCCGTACGAAAAATAAAAAGTGATACTGCCCGAAAAACGCTTCCCTGATTCAAGGAAGGCCTGTATATTGAAGCGGAAAGTCGCAAAAATGCGATTTTTGTGAATTTTCGCTTCAATACGCAGTCCTTCACTAGATCAGGGATTGCCGTGATGGTTGTCATCTTTGACAGATGCCTGTGAAACTGGCCGTGAAGGTTGTCCTAGTGCTACTAGAACACCCAAAATAACCGTGACCTGAACAGATAAGAAATTAGTCTACTTACCACACCCATAGCTCGTCCAAAATCTATATTAAATATCAACATTACACAATTTTGGAAGTAAAAACATAGATAGAAAATTTCAAAAAATCCCATTTGAATCAAAAGTCGATAGGCAAAGTGTTGATTGAAATGTTTCGTTTTCAACAAGGTCTAAAAGATCGAAGGCATTTTGTTTACCCAAAAGTTGACAAAAACTCTTACCCAAAGTACCGGAATATATGCTATAACACAAATTAATATCACCGAAATTAATATAGACCCCAAAAGTTGTTGCTCAGCGATCGTTAAATCGGAAGGCAGTGGTGTCTGCTGAGTGCTTATCATAATCGAGAAATTTGATGAATTTTCGGTTGGATTTGTTAATGAAGTTGAGTTCATTTTTCTTAATTTTAAAGATAAAAAACTATGAGACCGAACGCCTACGGCGCTCGGGCTCTGCCTTCAGCCTCACCTCCGATTGCGGCTCGGCCTAGCTTCCGAGTATCGCTTCAAAATTTTTAAAGTTTTATACGCACATAAATTTTATGTTACGCGCTTATGAAAACTAATTTTTCCTGCGGTATCCCTTCCTTGATTTTGATAACAAAATAATTTTGCAAAAGAAAGTTTTATCTCGTGCGTTTTGAGTGCCAAGAGGAGAGAGTCAGTGTTGGAGTTGCTTCGATGTATCACATGCTTCATTTTGCTAGGCCATTAGCAATAACAAATTTACTTTTTCTATTTAATTATCCCCCACTATGTACAAGGTGAGTCAAAAGTCATACCTGTTGTGTTCCTCGTGACTTATTTCTCTTCCTAACAATACCATCAAGCAAAATCAACTCGACAACAAGCGGGTTTGATCCTGCGATCAACGGACTCGATGTCTAGAGCACTGCCACTGCTCTATTGATGCCATGTTGACGAGAAAAATTAATTTTGATTATGTAAATGTTTATTAAAAATTCAATGGCATTAAATTTTTCCAAGATTTTTTGGGTAGACCGTTTTTGGCCATCTCTTTCTGAATCTGAAAAATTTTTAGATCCTTTTTTCCTTGATTGATGCTTTGAATGGCGTTTTTAAGAAAGAGAGAGAAGGGCTGCGCGACAAAAAATTTTTGGATTCTTGTAGAGCTCGAAATTTGGAATATTTCTAAAAAAAATTATTGAAAAATCTTTTAAAATGGCCGAGATGACTTCAAAAGACCGATGGTAGATGACTTTTGACTCACCCTGTAATTTCAACGCCAATATAATAATGTACGTTATTAATCTATTTAAATAAATCATATCTGCACTTTGAAGTCTACAAATAAATTGGTCACACTGCCAGGTGTATCTAGAATATAGCGACGGATGGAGCAACAGTTTTTTACCATTGGGTTGGTTTGAGGGCAATAATTTAATTCGATTTTCAGTAGTGCAAAAATTTGCTTAAAAATTGTCTAAAAATAGCAGCAATTTTATGCGCAATTTTATTGGAGATTTTCTTTAACTTTTTTTGAGTTGACCAAAAAAATCTTGACCCTATTGTAATTGAACCCTTGATCATTTGAGTGTAAAGGAGACGGTTGCCAAAAATCGTTCTCAACGTGCCGAATCGCCCTCAACGTTCTATTAAAAGGAATGTTTCTACTATACAAAGTGAAAATCATGAAAATAGCTAGAACAGAAATAGAATCGGATGAAGAAACACCAGGACAAGTATTTATGAACATTACTAAAGACGCTCCTACCAACGGAATCTGCGCACATGTAACGAGCATCGGTGGTTTAGTGGTAGAATGCTATTCTGACAACCGGGCGGCCCTGGTTTGATTCCCGGCTGATGCACCACTTTAGCTAGCGTCTGCGGTCTTTCGTGTGGCGATTTCTTGTTTCCTTCAGCACATAAATTTTTTATAAAAAGTGATATTCTACAGGGTGCAGCTTAAGTTCTTGTGATTTTTTGAATTATTGCATATAGTATTTTGATCATAACTCTTTAACCTTACATCCAATTCCGATGATCTTGATGTCTTTAGATAGCTTGAATTTACAGCTATCCAATGACACCAAGATCATCCGAATTGGATGTAAGGTTAACGAGTTATGGTCAAAGTACTATATGCAGTAATTCAAAAAATCACAAGAACTTTTACCGCACCCTGTATAAAGTTGTTTTCCATGATTTAAGGTTTTCGGCGATGAATCCAACCTTCTCAAAACTTCTGATATAAACCCGTGTCAAAGAGATTTTGAAAAATAAGAAAATGAAGAACTTAATTTTTTCGAAATGTTTGAAGACATGGACATGTATGAAATCCGTTCGCAAGAAGAATCGCCACACACAAATCGCCATGGCGATTTATGTCAAAGAGATTTTGAAAAAGAAAAAAATGAAACGCCAACACGCCATGGAACATATATTTCCAATTAAGGCTAGTCCATATTCTGAAAGACTACGTTTTTTAACATGCTCTTTAAGATGAAAAAAAATTTTGAACAAAAAAAATTTCTACGGAATCTAGCATGAAATTTCATTGTTGGGAAACTTTTAACGCATCCTGTATAGAAGTTTTTGAAAAAAATGTTGATGTCATAAAAAATTAAATTTGGAACTCTACTCTGATCTCATTTCTGTTCTTTCTTTCCCTAATAATTGCTTTGAAGAAAATACTCTTTTATTTTTAATCGTTTTTAAAAATATACCAACAATAACATAAAAAATGTCCAATAAGAAAAAAGACAAAAAAATATCATATAAATTTTTGATTCTATAAGATTTTGGAGCTACTACACAATAGGGGGCCACCCATGTGAAAAATTTTTTTTTGGAAATGACCCCTCTAGGGGTAAAACATGCAAAGAATCCGAATTTGACATTTTCAAAGCGAAAAAACGCTTCCCTGATCAAAAGAAGGCCTGTGTATTTAAGCGAAAAGTTCAAAAATGCAATTTTTCCGACTTTTACTTCAATACACAGGCCTTCTCTGAATCAGGGAGCGTTTTTTCGCTTTGAAAACGTCAAAATCGGATTCTTTGCATGTTTTACCCCTAGAGGGGTCATTTCCAGAAAAAATTTTGAAAAATTTTCCACGTGGGTTCCCCCTTTATTGTGTAGTAGCTCGAGATTTGTTTAAAACTTAAAGGATTTAACAACACAAAAAATTATTGGATCCATTGGAAATAAGATCATGCAAGATATAAAAAAATTAAAAATACATATACTAGTGTAAGAATGCTATTATTATGACTCGTCTGGACTGATAGAATAGAATTGTACAATGTGCGCCAAAAAAGTGGATTTTTGTAATTTTTTGGACCCGGAAATTTATTTTCCTAAGGGCAATTTTATGTTTCTAGGAGTAAGTTTATGCGGGAAATCGATTTCGAGCATTCCCGTTTACTGAAAATGCTTCTCTGATTCAGGGAAAATTGGGTTTTTGAAAATGCAAAAAATGACCATTTTCGCTTCAAAAACACAATTTTTCCTTGAATCAGGGAAGCATTTTCAGGGCTTAGAAATGCTCGCAATCGATTCCCATCATAAAAGTACCGGGCCATTTTTAGAACAATACATTTTCGGGTCCCAAAAATCACCCAAAACCACTTTTTGTCACACCTTGTAAAAACAGAGAAAATGAAATCATCACAATATTTTTATGCACAAATTATATGCTATACTATGAAAAGGTTTAAAGTTCAAATAAAGTACATTGCAAAATATAGGCTATTTTTTTATTGACCAAAAGATATACAAAAGGGCGGTCCCTGAAGTGGGGGGGGGGAGTCGAAATACTTCCCCCTCCTTCATTCCAGGGTGGGGGAGGATAAAAAATTCATTTTTCTTAAAGGGGGTCCAGATAATAGCTCAATCTCAGACAAAAAAAATTTTTCTCGATATGATCTATATAGGGGTAATTTGGTGCGAGGAATCGATTGCGCGCACTCCCAAAGCGCGAAAACGCCTCCTTCACCTTTTTTCGTGAAAATATCGATTTGGAGGGGGCGAAATCTGGCAAACAAAAATTGTTGAAAAATCGACATTTTCACGAAAACAAGGTGAAGGAGCCTTTTCGCGCTTCAGGAGTACGCGCAATCAATTCCTCGCATCAAATTACCCCTATATAGGTCATATCGAAAAAATTTTTTGTCGGATATTCACCTATTATCTGGATCCTCTTTTAAGAAAATTATTTGTTGGAGATGAGGAGATTCACCAGATGACTCCTCAACATAATTTCGACATTGCCCCTCCATAGGGATCAAAACTGTTGCAGGAGCTACTACACAATAGGGGGACCACCCACGTGAAAAATTTTTCGAAATTTTTTCTGGAAATGACCCCTCTAGGGGTAAAAACATGCGGGGAATCCGAATTTGACATTTTCGAAGGGGAAAAAACTTTCCTCGTTCAGGTAAAGCCTGTGCATTGAAGCGAAAAGTTGAAAAATCGCATTCTTGCGACTTTTCTCTTCAATACACAAGTCTTCCCTGAATCAGGAAAATATTTTTTCACTTCGTAAATGCCAAATTCAGATTTCCCCGTATATTTTACCCCTAGGGGTATCATTTTCAGAAAAAAATTCCGAAAATTTTTTCACGCGGGTGGTCCCCTTATTGTGTAATAGTTCCCTGTTGCGCTTTGTGTCTGCAGATGAGCAGAAAAGATAATCCTTATGATTTTTTTCAAAACTTTTTTAGTCATATTGGTATCCAAAATACTTATTTCATGAAAAAA
Source organism: Acrobeloides nanus (assembly GCA_900406225.1). Classification (NCBI taxonomy): domain Eukaryota; kingdom Metazoa; phylum Nematoda; class Chromadorea; order Rhabditida; family Cephalobidae; genus Acrobeloides; species Acrobeloides nanus. Next base: position 13,472 of record OZJO01000338.1, read on the forward strand.
TAAACATTCTTATTCTTTCATAAAATTGCAACTTTCCGAATACAAAACTTACTAATGAGCAAGAAAAAAGTTTTCAAGACCTTATTAAAGCAAAACTTAATGTAAGTAAAAGTATCAAATTTATAATAACTAAAGAATTTTTATTGGATGAATTTTCTTCTTCATCACCTAATGTACTGGCAGTAAGGTTAAAAGATTCACTTATTCCAGCCGCACTTTCGGCCATAAACTGAAAAGAATAATCCATGCCTTGTATTAGTCCAGGAACTTCATAGACTATGCTGTTTTCTAAAATCATAAATATCAAATTCCGACTTCTCTATCCTTTCACATGATCGTATCAGTAACTCAGATCCAGTAGCGTAGGTAGGGGGAGCAGGTGCCCCCTTAGAATAGAGAAGTCGCAATTTAAATTTTACCCACCAAGATCCCTAGCTACCATTGTTTCCCACAGCACTTAGGCCCTAGGTAGTCTAGGAACCATTTATGTCCAGGGGACTCCGTACCCATGGGCCCTGGACCCAATGATCCTATGTCAGTGGGTCAGAGAATATGGATCCGGGCAGTGGCGTAAGCAGAAGGGTCGGCTAGGGGGGGAGCACTTCCCTAAAAAAGGATGATTTTTAACAAAAAATTTATGGGGCCTTATGATAGAGATTTTTTAAAATTTTTGGCCCACTAGGGGGCACCTGCTCCTCTCCCCTGCCTACGCCACTGTATCCGGGTCACTGATACCTAAACAGTCCCAGAGTACGGCTGTATTTTTGGAGGAAATTCGAAAATTTAAAAACGAGTTTTGACATTCGACTCAGCTCACTGAGAC